>CM017191.1:41772581-41857581 GCA_004837865.1 Musa balbisiana | reverse complement strand
ACTATTAAATAAATAAAAATTAATAGTATTAAAATCAAAATAATATATTATTAATCTAATAAATAAAAATACTATTATTAGTATACAGTTAGCAATATACTGTTAACAGTATAGTGAGAAGAGTGTGAGAAGACCGAGGCTGCTGAGGCAACGACAGCGGTAGCAAGCAACAGCCATAGCTGGAGCGGGAGCGGGAGTGGTGAGCGACGGTGACAGCGGGAGTGGGAGAGGGAGCTGCGAGCGGTAGCGGAGTGGTGACAACAGCGGCAAGCGACGACAGCAGCGGCGAGCAGCGATTGTGGCAACGGCGAGTGCCTCTTTGAAGCGAGGCACTTGGACATGAAGCGAGGTGCTCGGGCCTCGCCTCGCCTCGCCTCGCCCAAGCGCCTATTGAAATCACTGGTTGGTTCTGCAACAATACAAAGATTTGGTTGCAAGGCATAAATATTTTTAGTTGCAAGCGGTGTTTTGGGATAAAACCATTTGAGAAAGGTATTGAGTGTTCTAGGAAATTCGACACATTGTGGCCACTGTATTTACATCTTAAATACAGTAGGATATAATTGAGGGTTTCCCAATATGGTTTGCATTAAGTAGGTAGGTGTTTGTATTAGTCTCTTTGCTTCTGTTTCTGTTCAGGGTTAGTAGATTAAGTGTCCTTCTTAACTCTTTTTATGTTGATTTACTGATTAGGTTGAAAACAATTTCTGAGAATGTATGCATGATTAGAAGAAAGAGCCTCCTATATGCTTGCTCAGGAGGGTCTTACCTCAATGCAACTGGATATTTGATTTGCAAAAATTAGTGTGCTAAAAGTGTCTTGATTATCAATTGCAACTCTGTTAATGCATAAACGATCTTGTTGTTGTTGTCATGCTCTCTATGTTTAAGCGTACAAATTTTGCTCTGTTGATATCACTTCTTTTTCTCACCTTGTTGATTTTAGCATTTATTTTCATCTGGTAGATCATGAATCACAGATTATTATTTTAGGCTTTTGTCCATTCTCCAACAAAATTTCTTTTTCACTCTTGTTACAAAGTGCTACCACAGTGCTTGTATTCCTCCAATTCCTCTTGATTTCTTCATGTTCAGTTGCTGGCTTATAAAACTCGAGTTTTCTTACTTGCCTACTTTATCTTTGTCGCAGAAGTCTGCATTTCTCATACTAAGTTTCCCCATTTTCAATGAGCGAAGAAGCAATGGAGAGGGTTATTGAACCTGTAACCCCTGAGGTACCAAAGCCTAAAAGTTCTGTAGGGAGAAACTCAACAGGGAAAACGAAATCCGGAGCCTCACCATCTTTTCCGGAAGGTGAGGAAAAGCCTCTTCCCCATTACCTCAGATCCTCTACAAGTTCTTGCCATGATTTTTGCAAGTATGGAAAAAAGCATGATCTTGAAATCAAGAAAAGACATCCTGTTCGTCAAAAGTTTTTAGCCAATAAAGAGATATCTGAAGATGGAAATAATAAAACGAATGTTGCAACCCAACAAGAGAAGCGGAAGAAAGAATATTCTAAGGCAGTGGTGTCCAAGGAAAAAAATCAAGGCACCAAGAAGCCTGTGGATGTTGAAGAGAATGATGTGCCACCAGAGAAGATAATTCAGATTTCTGATTCACTTGCAAATCTGGGAGATGGATCAGTTCAAGAATCCTCAAGTTATAAGTTTAATTTTCCTTCAGATGACCAGGCGACGGATGCCTTTCTCGGGCATTCACCTGGAAGTCAAGCTGATGAAACATTAGATGAATCAACTAGCATCAAGCTAATGACCCCATCATTCATCTCGACGAGCAATGAATCTACCGAGCAGAAACCAAGTAATCGATCAGAAAGATCATCTGAGACGAATGCAAGCATCAATCTTGATCAGAAAGCAGCTGAGAATGGTGAGCTTGCACCTACGGAAGAATCATCTGCTGAACCTGTTATAATAAAGTTTATGATTTCATCATCAATGCAACATAGCAGTGATTCAGCCCCGCATATGACTGTCATGGAAGACAAAGCATCTGCTGAGCATATAACATCCTGCCAATCAGACACATCACCTGATGAATCGATAAGATCGCTCAGATCATCTGATTTACTCTCAAGCATGAAACCTGAGAATTCTGAGGATGTGATGTCGGCCAGGAATCGACATGCCAATGGTGCAGAAGGATATATCGAGGAAGATATAGCTGTGAAAAAAGAAGCAACATGTTCCACTGGAATGGCTACAGGTTCATTTGTCTATCAAGAGGAAGGATTATCTAAGAAAGGAAAACAGGTAAGTGGGTCTAGTATGGGTGTCAAAGCAAAGAGAGATGCCGACAAGATCAAGAGACCAAACAAAGTAGTAGGTGCTTCCGACAGACCTAAAGTCATTAGGCAAGCGAAGACTGATCTATCTGGGGTGCCAAATGGCAGGATTTCACCAACTCTACGGAAAACAATATCTTCTGTCAAGCCAGAGACTAAACAGAGGATGACACCTGTAACTCCAAGAGTAGTCAGGAAAAAAGCTACGTCGGTGAGCAAGGACCATGATGCATCTGTTCAACGTGCCACCTCGATTAAAATCAAGAATCTCTCTTTTAAAGCTACATCCCAATCAACTTCTTCAGGAGGACTCACACATAGGAACAAGAAGATAACCAAGGTTTCAAGTCAGCCAGATCGAAGGGAGAAAGTACTGGGCCAGTCATTATCTTCTCGGTCACTGAAGCCTCATACTAGTAGAGTCTTGACCACAAAGTCATGGATACACAGGAATGTGAGGCCTGCCTCCCAAGTGAAATTTGAAACAAGATCTGGAAAACCAGCAAAGAAGAAAGAAGCTTCAAGTGTTAGTGAGCCGAAATCTGAGAAAGTAAATCTCAAGACTACGAAGCAAAATCTGAAGAAGCACAATTCGCATCCATCAGATGAGAAAGATTGCAACTCTGGGCCTAAACTAGGTGAAGTGAGTAAATCTGGTTTGCATAAAGTTGTAACACAGAGAATGTCTAGTGTTATTTCAAAGGGTGAAATCCAGAGCAAAAATAGAAGAACTGCAACTGTTGACTCGGGAGATAAAATTTCTACGGCCTACAAATTAAAGTTCAGCAGAGGTAAGGTTGTTAGCTTGCAACATGAGAACAATGCTCCAAGAATACTCAGATTTAGGTTGGCTAGAACAGCAAGCAACAAGAAAAATTCTAAAGGAGATGTACAGACAAAGGGCTACAGGAGTGGGCCAGGGCCAGGTTCCGCTGGCTCATATACCCCTGTATCGAGAGCACCTACTGTTGTTTTGAGACATCAAGATGTGCAGGAAAAGAAAGACACAAAAGGTTTATTGAATCAGGTGATCGAGGAAACTGCAAGTAAACTTGTTGAGACCAGGAAGAGCAAGGTGAAGGCCCTGGTCGGTGCTTTTGAAAGTGTCATCTCTCTCCAAGAAAGCAAAGGAGCTCCGCTTGCAGCTCCATGAATTATTTGTGATGCTTAGTTTTGGCGACTGTTTGGCATATAAATTTCTACCTGCGGTATTGAATCTTTAGGAGATTGGATTGCAAAATAATATGCAACGAACAGAAGGTTTCCGTATGTATCAAGAAACAGGAATAAACTTGAGAATAGGCTCAACAGGCTTATTAATTGTTCATAGAGATTCTGTCCCTTGTTTTCCTACTTGGGTAATAATTGGACGTTGCATGGTCCATACTCATCGGATCCACATATTTTGAGTGGTTGAACAATAAATAAGTTGTGTATTCTTTTGTCCTTTGCTCCCCTTCTTTCTTGTTTATGCTTGGGTGACCCTTGTCTTTTACGAAAGAAATCAAGAATGTATGAAGTTATAAACGTGTTTCTGAGTTTGTACAGGGTTTTGATTCTCTTCGTCAAGAACAGATCCTTGTGTTTGTTTGTACCCTTTATGATTGGCCTCCTTGTACAGCCTCAGGCTTGGTATTGTGTTGTTGATCACATAATTTTCCTGTCCTCTGCACAGAAAGTGTGCAGAACTGGCTGTCTGTCTGTGACAATTTGTCCGGCATTTGGAACAAAAAAGATGAGAAAAAGGAGAAATATTAACATCGAAAAGAGGAGTGAGGACAGTGTAAATGGGACTTTGTGCCTAATAATTGGATCTAGAGCATCTAATCATGGTGGTTGACAGTCTTCAGTCAAAATACAGGAGTGAAGACCCAAGTTTAGAGACATAAAAGAGTATGTATGCATGAACAGATCCACACAAGAGACAAAAGTCAAGCAAGCAAAAACTCAGGATGAGGAACAGACATGTCTTTCATGTTCTGCTTTTGTGAGTCACATCTATTCCAGTAAAAAAAGGGGTCAATGGAAAGTGGAATTCCTCCAAGAGATGGCATGCATATCTTCTGTTTATGAATGAGAGCTTAGGTAGAATTTGTTGGACTTATTCCCTCGGTAAAATAACCTTAACCAAGTGTACATTTATCTACCAAAAGAAAAAAATATGCCTTTTTGGATGCTACCTGCTACCTACTGAAAGTGACTGCAGAGTTGTCCATATCATTAATAATATGATGGTCTCATAACATTGTCAATCTATCCATAAAATTTTTGTTGTTCTTCTTGGTCGATTGTTAATGAGATGCCAGTGATCTTCTAACATCTCGTCTCGAGATCTATCTATTCTTCTTGTGAATCAAGACATATTCTGAAAAGTCTGTGTGTATATATGTATTTATTCTCTGCTACTGAAGTGACTTTCTCCTCTTTGGCCAATAAATGCAAGTAATCTAATAAATATTGTCCTCTGTGATCCTTTTTCTCTCATATTGAGATCAATCTTTTTTCTTTTTTTTTTTGGAGGTCAAGATATTATAAATATTCCGTATGTATGTATATATATATATATATATATATATATATATATATATATATATATATATATATATATAGTTTCTCTGCTCACAGTTTAATAAGAGCTTATTTATTATATGCAGTAATTAGCTTTTCTCGATATCCTTATTTTTTTTTATTGTCGATATTAATTAAGGCATTCAGAAAGGTTATTTTTTTTCTCTTTTCTGCTCACTGTTTATTTAGAGATTAAGATTAAGATTGATTATTTTTATTAAAATATTTGGATTGATTAATATATTATTGTACGAAAATATTTTACAGCCTTCTTAGTAATTAGTCATGACAATCTTATCTTATGATGTCATAATGGGACAGCCTTAAATGGACCAATGGGAAAAGATACCTCGGACCTACTGCTAAATTAGCCGAATCTAATTCGAGTTGGCAAGATGTATCCACACACCCATTTTACCGCAGTGAGACATACTTATCCTGTCGGGATCCGACGGAGATAGAGTAAGGATCGGAGGAGGAAAGGCTGCGAGTTTTCGCATAAGAAAAGTTGTTACTGTACGTGCGAGGATTCCCATCAGGATAGCAGCTGAAGCGCTGGGTTGCCTCGCAGGTTTGGTGCGAGGTCCTTCTTTCGATTGCTTCGGTTAGTCGACTCGCAGCTCTTGGCATTAGCTTTTGTTAGATTTATCTTCCAAGATTAGAAAGATTGGGATCTGTGATGGTCGATATTGTTGTTGCTTATTAGTCGAAGCTCTTCTCTTCTGTTTATACAGGTCGAAATTTCCGACAAAATGCCCACTTTATTGTGTCTATCTTGTGCCGTTTCATATGACTGTGTCCAATCTTTGATCTTGGCTGCTCTCAAGATTCGATCTTTAAGATGTTGGCCTTTCCTAAAGTCAGATCTTGATTCCATTCACATAATGGTGAGATTGAAGATTCAGATTCTCTGTGTGTGTGTGTGTGTGTGTGTGTGAGAGAGAGAGAGAGAGAGAGAGAGAGAGAGAGAGAGAGAGAGAGAGAGAGGTTTAGATTTTTGACATTTCACACATGTTTTAAGGTGACAACATCACCTGGCTGATTGTTCATTGAATTTAAGGGTTGCGATGGAATTAGATGCTCTTAGATTGACTTCAGTGACAAGCATTCAAGTATCCATGCTTTCGCTGATTAATTAGCCCATGTAACTTCATATATACTCTATAATTTCTTGTGGTTTATCTTAATCTTGAAGCAAAGAATTCGAGGTAGTATGGGTTTACTCGCTTTTTCCTAGGAAAGTAACATATAAGAACAGGTCATATTTTCTTGTGTTTGTTGATTTAACTGCTCTTCGTTTTTCTTGTGCTCTTCAGCATCTTTAATCGGAGCATCAAAACTTAGGATCGGGAGGAATGATTCTTCGGCTTCTGCTCTCTATCCTCTGTTTCATCAGTGGAACTTTATCAGAAGAATCCCCATATGTAACAATCATAGTCAAAGGATCTGAAATAGTTGCTGAGACTGATGATAGTTTTGTTTGTGCAACTCTCGATTGGTGGCCTCCTCAGAAGTGTAACTATAACCAATGTCCATGGGGACAGTCGTCAGTTCTGAACCTGGTAAGTTTCTTTTCGGTATCGTCTAGTTAGTCCAGAATATCTCGTCTTATTTGCACTCTGCAGGAAATAGTAACAACAATTTGTGGTTCCATGGTTTATGCAGGACTTAACTCATCCATTCCTATCTAATGCCATTCAAGGTAACGACTTCTTTGGTTCAGTATTTAGCTTCAACATGTCAGAAATGTTAATTCTCATAGTTGAATCATCACCTTTATGCTGGGAATTTCTCATTCTTTTTTATGTGATGTTCCCCACGAACTACCACTAGATCTGTCTGAGAAACTATGAAACTGTGCCATGTGAGCATGTATGTCATTTTATGTTTTTGTTTGTAAAATTTCAGCTTTTGAACATTTGCGGATAAGAATTGGAGGCTCTTTGCAAGACCAAGTAGTGTACGGTGTGCCGACATTGGGACATCCCTGTCTTCCTTTTTCCAAGATGAGCGGTGGTTTGTTTGGTTTCTCTGAAGGATGTTTGAGCATGCCAAGATGGGACAAGCTAAACCTTCTGTTTCAGAGGACGGGGTAGGTTTGCATCAAAGTTTCTTTATTTCTTCTAGCTGTCATTTTCGTCATGCTAAATTGAGATGGATCAGAGTTGACATTGATCAAAACCTCGATCTGAAATTATCTGGACATCGATCACAAATTATCTGTTTCAACTACTTCATTTTTAGCTGTTCAAGCAATCACCGTTGAAATGTATGAATTTTCTTTTCATACATGAGTTGATCAGGAAGATATCAGCTCCAACATGTAGTTTAATTATCTGCATTTCATGCTTTTATGACATGTTGGGTTAAATAAGTTTATTGCTACTGTGATGAGCATAAATTTGGAATGGTAGTCAATTACATAAAGATATTAGCTTATTCCTGGATCAATTAATTGCCAGATGCATAAAGCATGCAGCAGACTCGACAAAGTCCTCTACCCAAAAAGGCTAACCACATAAGCATTTTATGTCTGTATTAATTGCTTTATTCCATGACTGCATTTTGATAAACTTTCTAAGTAATTCCTGATGTTAGGAAATAACATTTGAGTTCTAATATGTACTTTCGTAATTATAACATTTTGTATTGTGCATCATATCACTTAAATGTCTGTATTTTTCTTGTTTATCAAAAATATAAAATGATCATAGTTATGTGATTTTGTGTTTGCAGGGCGATAATCACATTTGGTCTGAATGCACTAAATGGGAGGCACCCTGTACACAATGGTATGTGGGTCGGTAACTGGAACTCCACAAATGCTCGCAATTTCATTAAGTACACAATTTCAAGAGGATATCCGGTTGATTCATGGGAATTCGGTATGTCTTTTCTACACACTCTTTTCTGCAAGAAAATCCATTCTACCAAAACCTAAATGTGTCCTGTTTGATGCATCAGGAAATGAATTGAGCGGAAGCGGTGTTAGTGCAAGGGTTAGCGCCGAACAATATGCGAAAGATCTGATTGGCCTTAAAACTCTTCTTAAGGAGTTATATAAAAATTCACGCATGCGACCATTGCTAGTTGCCCCTGGAGGATTCTTTGATCAAAAATGGTATACTCAGCTATTACAAGCTTCTGGTCGGGGTGTCGTCAATGCTTTGACACATCATATATATAATCTTGGCCCGGGTGAGTGTAGAAATTTGCATAAAATGTAGAAGACGCTGTCCATTGGAGAATTCTCTTTGATGACTTAAGACACATAAGAGAGAAGAAAATGGGAAAGATCTGATTTATCTGTGTCTTTGTTTCCCTTACCACATTACCTTTGGCATATATTTATTAGGTGAAATTACAAACATCAAATCTAGGAATTGCTATTCCCAATTATTAAACCAGAAATAAGACATTTAGCTTCTTACTGGACTTCTGTTTGATATCTAAGCTTTGTATTGATCATGCTCTTCTCTTCTTCTACCGTTTTGAATAGGAATTCCTGCTAAAAATGAAATCTTCATGCTTATGAACTCATCACCTGACAGTATGCAATGTTGAGTCCTTATAAAAGAAAGTCCTGTAGTCAAAGGGATTATTATACTTATTCCCACAACATCATCCTCTGATCAATTGGAAAACCATCCAATTGCCAACTAAAAGTTTTAATGTTTCCTTTTGATTGGATCATCGTGGTATCAGATGGAGCAAATAAGGCCATCTGTAAGACCAATTTTTCATGTATAGCAATATAGAAGTAGTAGAATTGCACAACTATTGTTTACGTGTTGCTCCTCCAGGAGAATCATGTATAGTACATACATTCTTAAAGTTCATATTTTGAGGAAAGGCATTTGGAATTCTAAAGAAGACAAGACTACTAGAACTTGAATGATCTCATTGTTATGCCAAAAAATTTTTGCGTCAATAATTCAGAATCCCTTGGTGGTAATATTGGGCAGTTTATGACCAAAGGAATTTCTGTATAGACAGGGAGACATTATAAATGATTAAACATCAGCTTGACTGCTGCAGGTGATGATTACCGTATCGAGAGTAAGATACTGGATCCCCAATATTTAAGTCGGATAACAGATACATTCAGAAATCTCCAACTTACGATAGAAAGACATGGACCATGGTCATCTGCTTGGGTTGGAGAAGCTGGTGGTGCTTACAACAGTGGAAGTCGTCGCGTGTCAAATAAATTTCTCAACAGCTTCTGGTAAGTTACTTTTTTTTCTTCTTGCATCCCCAGTTTCATGTGAAATTGCAGACAAAAAACTTATTTGACATAGTATAGGTACTTGGATCAACTGGGCATGGCATCAAAGTACAACACTAAGGTCTATTGCAGACAGACCTTGATTGGAGGGAATTATGGTCTCCTCGACACACACACTCTCACACCAAATCCTGATTACTACAGGCAAGCATCCAAGTCACTAATTATCTTATAGTCATATGCTTGGAAACATGAGCAAATTTTACATCACCTAGTTGATCCTCTTTTGAGTCTTCTTACCAGTGCACTATTGTGGCATCGGTTAATGGGGAAAGGAGTTCTCTCCATCGACATCAGTGGCTCATCGTACTTGCGAGCATACGGTCATTGCAGGAAGGGAAAGGTACAGAATTCTATTGACAACCATTCTTGATTGATTTCTATATTGTCTTGATTTATGCAGCTGATGTTTTTCAAAAACCTTAAGCTTACATTAAACTTGCTGCAGATATACTCAATAACTACTTTACTTTCATTACAATACCAATGATGACAGTAGGTTGGTTTTTGAATAGATGGTCGAACCGACCCACTTAAATTGGGGTATGATACCCTTCAGTCAGATTTCCATAGTTTAGATAGGGGCATATGTTTCAAGTCATGTTTGGGTTCGGGTTTGTGGTGCATAGCAGCTACCCAATTTCAGATACCGGGGCTACGTGATCCACTTAATTAAAGTTTGAATGCCCTTTAATCAGGTTTGGGATGAGTTCTGATGAGAAGACATAGTCAGGTTTCGGTGAAATTTGTGGGAACCGAACCGGTTGCCTTATGATACGATAAAAACTTCAGGATAAAAAGATTGCTCTTTCAAGAATTGCAGCATTTGGAAACTTCTATCCTGTGTTCTACCACTGATTTTGCATTAGTAGATAACTGTCTTTCAAGATTGTATTTTATTTTATTTATTCATTTTGATATCCATAAGAAGAACCTTCTGATCGTGACGATAATCTTTACTATTTAACCTTGTAATGCACTCCTGGAGTCGATACCGATCTAAAGACTCAGTTGTTTCTAATGTGCTTCACAATACATACAGGCAGGCGTCACTCTACTCTTGATCAACCTAAGCAAATCCACCAAGTTCAGTGTGACCGTCCGAGACAATCTCAATGCCATTCCTCCCGAGGGAGGAGACATTCAGACCGACAATTCTTTCGTCCACAGCTTTAAGAGAGTACTCTCCTGGATGGGAAGAAAAGCATCATATGAATCTGGAAGCAGAGAGGAGTATCATCTGACCGGGAAGGACAAAGACCATCTAAGCCAAACAGTGCTGTTGAATGGAATACCATTGGAGCTTACTGAAGATGGCGAGATTCCACCTCTGAATCCTGTGTATGTTCCAGCAAGCTCCCCTGTGCATGTTGCTCCCTTGTCTATAGCATTTGTAGTACTCCCCGACTTTGAAGCTCAAGCTTGCAGCTGAAGAGGATGCACAAGTTAATGGTGCATCCTGCTGTTGTAAATGATGGATGATTTGTTGCACCAAATTTATATTGTGTAACAGCTTGGTCATGGGATCAAATAAAGTTGTGTAAGTTCTTCAGGAGAGCTAAATAAGATGTGTGATTGATGTTTTAGCATGAGACTCTATTCCATATTTCATATTGGGTTGGAGAAGGTTGTCCTACTTTAATTCCATGTTTTCTTTGATGGAAGTTTGATGCAGAACACCAAGTGTAGTTGTCATTTTACATGAATGATGTGCCTTTTCAATTGATTTAGATAGGTGACTTGTCTTTAGCACATGACAGCAGCTTGTTAGAGTCCCTAAGAATATTGATCTGTCAGCTTCTACTTAAAAGTAGGAATCCCTTAGGAAGCACAAAGTCATTTGCTTTGACAAAAGAATTTGTAGAAAAAAGATCCAAGCAGGAATTAATATTTGGTGCAACATATCAACATAATATTGGCAACAGGGATCTAATTGCATTGGAGAAGAAACAGAACAATTGATCACATGGTGAGAGGGCAACATAACAAAAGCACTGTAAGCAAAGAATTAGCTGCACATTTCAATATCTTATGAATCAAGACAAATATCCTAGAGTTCCCCAATATTCAAAAGGGGCTTCCGTTACGGTTAATATCCATGACCTCCGAATTTAGAGGACGAATAAAAAACAGAAAAATGTTAAAGTGAAATTAATCAATAAACTCGAAAGGAAAAGAAGAAAAGATAATCGGCATGCCTCTCGAGACAATCCAATCCTGGCTTCAGTATGGACCGGTCAGTGCGATCTGATGCTCCATTAGCAGCAATACAAAGAACATCATTTGTTCCAGAACAGGGTAATACACCCTCCAGAACACTTCGAGGAACAACCTTTAATATGGCAAATGCTGATTGCTATCTAACAAAATGAATAGAATCATCCATGGCACCAGAAGTGCAGCCACCTAAATGGATAGGTCTACGAGGAGGCCAACCATTTAGCTGCTCGGCTATAATAACTGAATTCTTAATGTATTCGGTAACTTCACTCGTATATTGAGTGAAAAGTGAGCCATCACTGTATCTATAATACTACTTTCCTGCTAAATGTTTACGCTGTCCAGTTTTCTGGTAATCATTGTGGCTCCAAGATATGACAATTCCTTAAGAAGTTGTTGGAATAGTTTACATGCTTTGTCCAAAATGGCTGGAGGTGCTTATATCCAATCTCCAGCCATGGTTTGCATTGGCCGTTGTAGTGGATAACAGCAGCCTTCCTAACAGTGTCAAGGTCCGTCAATTCCTGATAGCCCAAACCTAGCATGTGCCATGATGGGTCTATAGGATAAACATAACCTCTGAATGCTATGAGGGCTGGTGGCAACGTTCCAAGCTTCCACAGCTTCAGGTTTGACTTCAAATTCTGCAATCAAAATGAAAATGAAAAGAAAGGATAATAATTAGCAGAGGTGTGCAGTTACAACATCAACTTATGATGTTGAGGTAATCAGCTTACGCATTTGATCATTTATATTTCTTTCTCACATCTGCAGGTTAGAAGAAAAAATAGGCTTGAAATTTGTGTAGCCAATACAAGTACTGAATAATTAACAAACTGAATATTTATCAGAAGATAATTATTCTGGTCGCATTTGGCTTAAACATGGACCTTAATTTCATAGGAAACTCAGAAGAACAAAAGATGTTTGGGTTAAGTATAGGAGAAAATTAGTTCATATGATTTAACTGGCTATTTAGAAAGATTAAACTGTTACCACCAAATTGTAGCTCAATGAACTTAGCTCATCAGCAACTTGGGAGTTCATTGAAAATAAAAAGAACAAAAAGATCATTATGGTTCTTTACAGAACGAGAAGTTACAACAGAATAAACTGAACAATGATATGACAAATGGTTGAAACTTTACCTCCTTCACCCAGTAGTGATATGTTTCTCTAATGTTTGTCTTCCTCCAGGCATTTAAGTCAAACATATTCATCCCAAATGCCCATGCACACTCGTCAGGGTCCAATTTATTGGCTATGAGGGGATGTGAGAAATTAAAATATGTCCTGAAGCGCTTAGCCATCACCCAGGTATCTTCACCTTTGCATGTTTCTACAGCACCATTTACTTTTCCAGAAAAATCAATCTCCCACAACAGTGACAAGTCACGTTGAACAACAACATCATCATCGAGAAATAAAACCTTGTTGAGGTTTGCAAAGAGCTGTTTAAAATGTTAGGAAGAGTATGTTATCATCATTTTTAGAAAAATTACTTGGTTTGTCAACAAATAGACCTGCTATATACACCAAAACAGATTGTAACATGTAATAGAAAGCCATAATTTTATTATGGCTTCTTCATATGGGCATCTATGAAGAGCAAACACAGATATATACATTACAGACATGCTGACATAGTAATGTCGGATAAGTAGCATATGATATTGGTATGGAAATGGCAAATAGTAATCACATGTTTTCTATTGATTGCTGATAATTAAATCACTATAGATGTTTTGTCTTGGATCATTTATGATGATTAAATCAGTAATTTATAAGAAGCATAACAATCATTCACAAAAATACTACAAACATATATGAAAATTTCATGGAAATATTCACATCAAAGTTTTATAACCAAATTCTCATTGCATCTTACCTCTATTGGATGTTTAGAACCTTTATGTTGATGTTGATGGTTGACTAACTATCCTACACTGATAACCATACTGGTCTGTAATATGCAAGTGTAGATAGTAGATATGCCTTTAAAATACGTCATAGACATGGAAAGATTAAAGCATCACTACTTCATTTATTGACTTAAAAAGAAACGTTCATGTTTAAGATGTATCTATCTTATAATTTTGTTGAGGGAATAATTATGTTTTTGAACCACTAATTAGAAAGGTGGGTGGTGTGTAAATTAAAGTTGACAACACATTCTGTTGATTTACCTTCACATATCTGCCTTCTTATAATTCTTACTTTAAAATTCATAGAGATCTTCTTTCTCAACATGCTAGATTATATTCTTCTAGCCACATATTGGATCTTCCACTTCTTTCTAATCCAAGCATCTTATCAACTAAAACCCAAAACCAGTTCATTTTAAGTTCCTCAATTTTCTCTCCAATCATTTAAATAGAATTTAGCATGCTGTAGGCTGAAGATATAATAACTATCCAAACAAGCATACTTTTGTTGTATCGGTTCTTTGGAATCATTGCCTCTGGTACTACATTAGCAAAAAGTGTCATCAAGCAAAAGGATCTCAAAAGTACACCGAGTAATTTACCTCGGGCAGGTATATGCGCAGATGGTTGAGCAGAGAAATGTATTTTGGACTCCTTGCTTGCAGTTTAGAAGCGAAAGCCCTTGGATTGTCACCAACATTGGTGCCCAAGATATAATCTCCATGATAGTGATTTCTAACACCATGGTGATTTTCGATAGCTTCGAGAACAGGCACATTTTCTCTTGTTAACCAGTCAAATTGGTGAACACCTTTCACCTCAATCACAGCAGGGGAAAGAGAATTTAAGGCAAACCATGAATGCATACCCGGATAAGTCTTTTTATCAGTTATGACATGGAAGACAACCCTCTCAGGCTGTAACGAAGATCGTACAACTGAGGTGACCACAACAGAGGCTGCAAGAATGTTATCAGTGGCTACAACAAAATGGTGATAAGAGTTATCAGAGAGTAAAGGTAGCAACTCTGGTGGTGGCAACTGTTTACGAGCTTGTGCATTGGATGAATATTCATCAGTCAAGCGCAATGAGAGACAATGTATGCCTTTAGGAACAGCAGTTGCTGCAAAATGTTTGTGCAGTTGTTCTGCTAGCCTTGATCTTTTCACCTCCCTATCCATATGTTCCATCTGCGTATAACAAACAAGTCATAGAAAGAACATCCCCAAGTATATTAACTTAATGAGCTGCATGTAAATGGTTTAGAGTCCGCAAATATGGATTCTAAGAATGACTGGCAGTCGCAGCTCTTTTATAAAAATTCCAACAAAGAATATTTAATCAGATTAAGATTGTTACCAGATTTCTCGTATCTATTTTTTTTTTCTTTTCTTAACAGAAGAAAGTTACATTTTTCTTGAACTTAAAGTATAGCCAAATTTAACTGAACAATAACTCTCGAGAATCTCATTTCTTCACTAGTGATGCTATGAATCTGGTGAAGAATATTCACATGAATGGTTAAGACATGCCACATGAATAGTTGAGATGGCTACACAAAAGACTTGAAGGTTTGAAGAATAGTGTCATTGTAGCACATTCCAATTGAAGTGAACATGAAGAGATCCCTAAGAGCTAACACTGGTGCCAACACTTACAGAAAAAATAAACAAAAAGACACCAAAATAATAAGGAATTTTTGAAGGACAGTTCCAAGAATCCTGCAGAGAATGATGAGCTTCTATATTGTTCTCTAGATACCTATAACCTCACATGTATGAAGAATACAGTATCACGATGATTTTTTAAATGAACAATACTTCAATGTTTAGTCAATCAATCATAAAACATTTTCTTGAACATCTTTAATCTTGTTCTGAGGAGAAATGTACCAAATAAGGACATAAAAGATTAACAAATGGGCATACCATTGCCTTCAATCTTACAGCAAAAGTGTCCGCATCATACTGATTGTTCTTCATGTCTGAAAGAAACTCACTGAAAGATTCTGGCAACTTCAGGCCGACTGGAATTTCCTCAGAGTTTACTTGATCAAGTATCTTGTATAAGTCTTTAACAAGCTTCTGTAATTGTGTTGGAGCGGTTCAGATTAAGATTACGTCTTCAACAAGGAGAAAGAGAAAACTATCCATCCATCATGACTAGAAAAGAAAACAATAGAAAACATTACCATGGAATCATCACCACCCCTTCCAAGAAACCCTGGTCCTAGCCGCCTCCCAAGACAATCTGAAACAAATAAGAAAATAACAAGGAAACTTATGTTATCAGCTGATGCCGTAGATATTGCATTCAAGTTATGTCATAACGCTCAACAAAATTAGATGCCGAAACTAGACCTAGTCAAATATTTTGCATAATCTTCATAAATATTTGTATTCATTCTCTACAAAAGCATGCTTGAGGTAGACATGTGAGAAAAATAGTGCAGCCTGATATTATTGATGTTGCGGGTAGCAGGTCATAGAAAACTCCTATCAGCATAGCGTGGATGTAAAAGCTAATTGCATCATCATATACAAGTATACAGACATTAAATAATTAAGCATATATTAAAGAAAGAGAAAAAACGAAGCAGACCTTGTCACAACTAATCATGATGAACAAATATTGATAAAGCAGTTACATATGAACATGATTAACATCATGTGGTGCATGTTGTGAATATCATAAATCCAAGTATAACAAGAAACTGCAGATAAAGGCAGGTGGATTAACTGAGAATGAAGAAGACCTTTAACAACCAGCAGAATATAGGAAAAAGAAAAATAAGCTCAAAACATAGACTGAGAAGACATCCATGTGTTGGAGTAAAATATTGAATGAGCTGAAGCAACCAAAACAGCTAACAAGCAAGCTTACTTTCCATGTGTACAACTGCTTCTAAGCGGTAGCAAAGGAAAGATCACACAGGAAGATGCAGAAAGCATTAGCAGCACAATTCATGGGTAATCAAAGGAAGAAAGGTAGATGTTTAAATGAAAACTGAAAGGGATTTCAACATTAACATTATACCGCCGATGGAAATCTAAATGCAGCAGTCAGTTGCCTTTGAAAGGGGCTGCTGAGAGGATAATAAATATTGAAGATCATGATATAGGATTTAAACAGCATAAATATAGAAAACTCCTATCAGCATAGCGTGGATGTAAAAGCTAATTGCATCATCATATACAAGTATACAGACATTAAATAATTAAGCATATATTAAAGAAAGAGAAAAAACGAAGCAGACCTTGTCACAACTAATCATGATGAAC
Source organism: Musa balbisiana (assembly GCA_004837865.1). Lineage (NCBI taxonomy): Eukaryota > Viridiplantae > Streptophyta > Magnoliopsida > Zingiberales > Musaceae > Musa > Musa balbisiana. The sequence goes on along the minus strand of CM017191.1, from coordinate 41,840,991 downwards.
AAATATTGATAAAGCAGTTACATATGAACATGATTAACATCATGTGGTGCATGTTGTGAATATCATAAATCCAAGTATAACAAGAAACTGCAGATAAAGGCAGGTGGATTAACTGAGAATGAAGAAGACCTTTAACAACCAGCAGAATATAGGAAAAAGAAAACCCCCCCCCCCCCCCCCCCCCCCCCCCCCCCCCCCCCCCCCCCCCCCCCCCCCCCCCCCCCCCCCCCCCCCCCCCCCCCCCCCCCCCCCCCCCCCCCCCCCCCCCCCCCCCCCCCCCCCCCCCCCCCCCCCCCCCCCCCCCCCCCCCCCCCCCCCCCCCCCCCCCCCCCCCCCCCCCCCCCCCCCCCCCCCCCCCCCCCCCCCCCCCCCCCCCCCCCCCCCCCCCCCCCCCCCCCCCCCCCCCCCCCCCCCCCCCCCCCCCCCCCCCCCCCCCCCCCCCCCCCCCCCCCCCCCCCCCCCCCCCCCCCCCCCCCCCCCCCCCCCCCCCCCCCCCCCCCCCCCCCCCCCCCCCCCCCCCCCCCCCCCCCCCCCCCCCCCCCCCCCCCCCCCCCCCCCCCCCCCCCCCCCCCCCCCCCCCCCCCCCCCCCCCCCCCCCCCCCCCCCCCCCCCCCCCCCCCCCCCCCCCCCCCCCCCCCCCCCCCCCCCCCCCCCCCCCCCCCCCCCCCCCCCCCCCCCCCCCCCCCCCCCCCCCCCCCCCCCCCCCCCCCCCCCCCCCCCCCCCCCCCCCCCCCCCCCCCCCCCCCCCCCCCCCCCCCCCCCCCCCCCCCCCCCCCCCCCCCCCCCCCCCCCCCCCCCCCCCCCCCCCCCCCCCCCCCCCCCCCCCCCCCCCCCCCCCCCCCCCCCCCCCCCCCCCCCCCCCCCCCCCCCCCCCCCCCCCCCCCCCCCCCCCCCCCCCCCCCCCCCCCCCCCCCCCCCCCCCCCCCCCCCCCCCCCCCCCCCCCCCCCCCCCCCCCCCCCCCCCCCCCCCCCCCCCCCCCCCCCCCCCCCCCCCCCCCCCCCCCCCCCCCCCCCCCCCCCCCCCCCCCCCCCCCCCCCCCCCCCCCCCCCCCCCCCCCCCCCCCCCCCCCCCCCCCCCCCCCCCCCCCCCCCCCCCCCCCCCCCCCCCCCCCCCCCCCCCCCCCCCCCCCCCCCCCCCCCCCCCCCCCCCCCCCCCCCCCCCCCCCCCCCCCCCCCCCCCCCCCCCCCCCCCCCCCCCCCCCCCCCCCCCCCCCCCCCCCCCCCCCCCCCCCCCCCCCCCCCCCCCCCCCCCCCCCCCCCCCCCCCCCCCCCCCCCCCCCCCCCCCCCCCCCCCCCCCCCCCCCCCCCCCCCCCCCCCCCCCCCCCCCCCCCCCCCCCCCCCCCCCCCCCCCCCCCCCCCCCCCCCCCCCCCCCCCCCCCCCCCCCCCCCCCCCCCCCCCCCCCCCCCCCCCCCCCCCCCCCCCCCCCCCCCCCCCCCCCCCCCCCCCCCCCCCCCCCCCCCCCCCCCCCCCCCCCCCCCCCCCCCCCCCCCCCCCCCCCCCCCCCCCCCCCCCCCCCCCCCCCCCCCCCCCCCCCCCCCCCCCCCCCCCCCCCCCCCCCCCCCCCCCCCCCCCCCCCCCCCCCCCCCCCCCCCCCCCCCCCCCCCCCCCCCCCCCCCCCCCCCCCCCCCCCCCCCCCCCCCCCCCCCCCCCCCCCCCCCCCCCCCCCCCCCCCCCCCCCCCCCCCCCCCCCCCCCCCCCCCCCCCCCCCCCCCCCCCCCCCCCCCCCCCCCCCCCCCCCCCCCCCCCCCCCCCCCCCCCCCCCCCCCCCCCCCCCCCCCCCCCCCCCCCCCCCCCCCCCCCCCCCCCCCCCCCCCCCCCCCCCCCCCCCCCCCCCCCCCCCCCCCCCCCCCCCCCCCCCAACAAGACACTGAATAAGCAAACAGAAACAAAAGCAATAACACAAATGAAAAGAACATAACACAAGAACTTCCAGGAATTCTACTTAACACAGTTATTTAAGACCAAAAGGAAAAGGCAGGAAATACTGCCAAGTCACCAGCATAATGCAGTAAAACCGAACATTAAAAGAAAATTAAAAATCTATGAAGAGAGAAAAAAAAATAAAGATCCACTAAACTCCGATGCCACAGCCAAACCTATTGACCACTAAACTCCGATGCCACAGTTAACCCTATTGACCACTAATATTCAAATACATACAAGAAGAAAAAGGAAAGATATGGCTCTTTCTCGACTGTACAACTAGAAAATTTGAGGATAAGTAACCCCTCCCTATCAAAAATAAACGAAAAAAATCATTAAGTTCATTTAAGCACCTTAAATTTACAATACCATAAACAATGTTCAGCCTAAGAAGTTGAAGCATGTGGCACAACCACAACCAAACCTATGTTGAATTCTGAAGCCGAAGTGAAGAACAGGGATGACCGAGTTGCTAACCACCGACAAAGGTAAAGATGTAAGAAAAGATGTACGACGTAACAGCAAACAATCATATTCAAGATCAACCAAAATGGACAGACAAAATCAGCATATACAATCATTTGAGAATGGCATCTTTAGCATTTCAACCGCAAAAAAAAAAAAAAAAAAAAAAATTGATATTGCTATATCAGATCCATCGGCACCGACGCAACCCATCCAAGACATCAAATTGCAACAAATTCAAGAAACGGGCGAAAGGGTTCCAACATCCTACCGAAGGAGGAGCACTTGTTGACGCTCTCGAGGGTGACGACGGCGGTGAGGATGAAAACGAAGGGCAAGAGGAAGGCTAGGGCGAGGACAGTGTGGAAGAGGGTCCGGTAGGAGATGTGGCGGGCGGCGTCCTTCAACTTCATCAAGTCGAGGAATCCATTGGTGCTCGATATCGTGATGCTTCTCATGCCAGGCGAGAACCTAATCTGCATCGTCGTCGTAGCCGACGCCGCGGCCGTGCCGGCGCCCGGTGCTGCCCGCCGCCGACCCTCACCGTTGCCGCCGTCGCCGTGGCGGCGCCGGCACCACGAGATCCTGACCCGCCAACGGCCCTACGCGAAAGAACATGCTACCAAAACGCCGGAGCAGCAATCCAATGCATCACCGAGGGATTCAGGAGCGGAGATCGCGCTACCAGCAGCTACAAAATGGGATCTTGCGAGCCTCTCACGATCCGGCATTGGGTTTCCGACGCGCACTATGCTCTGATCCCTCGATTCCAGCTCTACCGGCGGGCAAACATCGAGCTTTGAGATCTGAGATCTTTGGTGTCGGAGGAAAACACGAGGGATGGAGGGAAGGAGAGGTGACGGAAATTGGATGCTATAATTATTGCAAGAATTAGTTTCCTTTTTACTAAAATATATATATATATATATATATATATATTTGTATATATATATATATATATATATATATAAATAAATAAACAGTGGGAGGTGAGAAAACAAATGAGAAAAAGGGGAGGAAGGAGAGTGTGTCTAATGTTAGATTGGGGGAGGTGAAGTGGAGCAATTAAAGGCGTTTGATTTGAAGTTTGACCTGAGAGCAATAAAAGGGAAGGAAATTTGGATTTGGGAACCAATGTCGAAACGATCCCATAAGCTGCGGTAATTGTTACCTCAATTCTTGGATGTAACGATTGAAGCTGGAGAAGACGGTTCTTTCACTTTCAACCTCACTAGCCAGCCTCTGATCTCTTAGTATATCTAACATCATGATGATGATGATGATGATGATGATGATGATGATGATGATGATGATGATGATGATGATGATGATGATGATGATGATGATGATGATGATGATGATGATGATGATGATGATGATGATGATGATGATGATGATGATGATGATGATGATGATGATGATGATGATGATGATGATGATGATGATGATGATGATGATGATGATGATGATGATGATGATGATGATGATGATGATGATGATGATGATGATGATGATGATGATGATGATGATGATGATGATGATGATGATGATGATGATGATGATGATGATGATGATGATGATGATGATGATGATGATGATGATGATGATGATGATGATGATGATGATGATGATGATGATGATGATGATGATGATGATGATGATGATGATGATGATGATGATGATGATGATGATGATGATGATGATGATGATGATGATGATGATGATGATGATGATGATGATGATGATGATGATGATGATGATGATGATGATGATGATGATGATGATTAATAATAATAATTATTATTATCTTGTAAAATGCACAAAAATGTGCAAGAAAAACTAATCATCTAATGGAAAATGATGATAGAACTATGTGTTGTATTAGAATTATTTTCACTCTTAAATAAATGGTTGGGAAAATTATCCAAGAGTTCATTTTTAGATTTAAAGATGTTAGAGAAGATCAAGGAATAGTGAACATGTTAGTGATTGTTTTTTTTTCTTTTAATTTAGAAGCAGGGAAACAAAAAAGACAAATGTTATTTGGTACCTATCGAAAAGAAATGTTATTATTGACACATTGGTTTGGTTTAAGTTGGAGTTCATTTTGATTCCAAATGAAAAGAATATTCTCTGCTTAAACACAAAAAAGGTTGTTCATTGATCAGAACAGACCACTGTAGTCAAATGACTGCAACTGCAGGCAGTAGAACTTTGGTACTTGAGGAAATCTGATCTTTTTCTTCTTTAGTCCTTTTCAATGTCCTGTTACAATTAATGAGACCTACACATTTGCATGATTTAACTTTTGTGTCATGGGATCCACAACACACATTTTCCTTCATTTAATTGCTGTTGTACATTGAATCTTCTTTTCCTCTGTGTGATCTCTTTCATCCAACCCAACTAAATAATGACTGGTGAGAGGAAAAAGTATTTTGTATATATATGATATATCCCTAACTTTTAAGGAATAAGACCTGAAAATGAATGGTTTTGCTTTTGCTCATCGATTGCTGAACTATTTGTGATCAAGCAGGATGTCCAGAATAGTTCAGAAAAATCATGATAGCAAACCTTGACATCATTACAAATCTACTCCTTTATTATATGAATGATTCATAATCAAAGGGTAAGATTACATATATTTGACTCTCCCCAGATCCCATATTGTGTTGGAACCAAAATGACTTGCAGCCCACCTCATGCTTGCTCGGAAAAGGCTGCCTGTGATTATGCTACTGAATAAATACTTTAAGCTTGCTGTTTGACTACATGATGTTTCTATATGTCCTTCGGACACTGCATCCTCTTTGCAGCAAACATTTTGGCTTTGGCAGGCTTCCTCAGGCAATTTTGTTCTCATGTTGTCAGCAGGCACTCGAAATCAAGAGGAGCACAGGTTCTTGGCAACAGTAGAAATAAAATACTGTCTGATTCAGAGCCACAACCTAAATTTGCTCTTCCTGTTCAAGATGAAACCACAAACCACATCTCAATTGGTATGGCCTTGTATGAAGTGGTCAGATGGTGAATGAACTCGTGATCAGCTTCCACAAGCATAAGCATCTGAAATCCCAGAGCATAGCTTATTTGGTGTTTGTGTGACATTTACAAGCTTCTGCAAGATCCACATCAGGTCCAGACCAAATGAACATATGTCGAGGCATCACATCTAGGGATCCCAGTTACTATGGTGTAACTGACTGACCTTTCACACTGCTGCTATCTCTTTGTTCGGGATTCGAGTGCTCACCAAACCAATTGGCAGATTGATGGATGCAGATCTTTTGTACCTAAATGTGTCTCCCTGAATGAGATAAATGGCAAGTGTTTGCTTCACTTTCAACGTATTTATTACTTGATACAAGTGAGTGAGTTCTCTGAACGAGATTGCACCTTTCAAAAACTCAATGAGAAGATTTCATCATCCATCCAATGAAGTAAAGAGTCTGAGCTGCATGCATCTCATAAACGAATGAGAAGGAAAGAACAGTGTCTATCACTAACGCAACGAAAACAAAGCTTCAGTGCTTCAGATGATGTCTGAGTTCCCTACAGTCATCCAATGCCAATGACCGAGGCTGATCTCAACCTTTCCTCTCATGACTTCACTCCTCCAAAAGGACCACAACTAAAACTAATCAATATAAATACGTTAACTTTTATGATTCATAAAGTTAAATATGTGAAAACAAAATTAGTTTCTGATGCATGGATGATTGAGAGGAATATGCTCACATAAATAGCCACCTTTTTAGCAGGGCGGGAAATATGGACGGTGAGGAGAGCGGGCAAACTTGCCACGCAAAGACCTCTATGCGGAGTCATTTGGACGAACGCGTGGTGGGCTCTCCTGCCACGGGAAACGACGACGTGCACTAGAAAAATATCACTGAACTCACCTGTAAAGCGTCCAATAAACCCTTATCAATCTTACTGCTATATATATATATATATATAATATTTTTTAATTAAAAAAATAAGAAAAAAACATGAATGTGGTCTGTTAGCAACGTAGACAATCGAACAAAATAAAAGTGTCTGTTTCCTTTGGGCTCATCATACTCGCTGTGACTCCGCTCCCCACTGCTAAACTGATGTGAAGCGATTACAAGCCAAAAAAGATAAGGTAGCTTTTAACACTTGTCTTAAAGATTAACGATCCCAATACGTTAATGAATGCTTCTCCTAGTCTTCTATGCTCACCGTAGGTGAACCTAGGCCAACATGGACCAGACGATAGAAGCCAAAAACAAAAAAAGATAATGTAGCTTTTAACACTTCTTTTAAAGATTAGCAATCCCAATACGTTAATTAATGAATGCTTCACCACAGGTGAACTTAAGCTAACATGGACAAGACGATACACCTATCTTAATATCTTTATGCGTGATTTAATAATTTAGATCTTTCTTAATCAATACTCTCATTTTATTTTTTTCCCAAATAATATCCCTAATTTAAAATTATTAAAATTATTTTTTATTTTTTTTCTGCTTGTTGTAGTATGTTTTTGGTGTGATATGATGTTTTGATCATCACATTTAAAATACTATAAAATTTACTTGAAAAATACTATAAATAAATTAGATAGAATCAAAATACACTAGAAATTATTTAATATGTTATACTATAATTCAGATAGATATTTATAATAGTTTTAAAATAACATCATCTAAATAAAAAATAACTTATTATAATATCTTAATCACTATATTAAAAAATATAAAACCTACTAAAAACTATTATAATATAAATTTAAAAATATGATATCATAATAACCTATGAGAAATAACAACCAACCAAATAAACATAATATGATGTCTTTTTCGATAGTGTTTATAGTGTATTTAATATCATGATAAAAATATTATAAATATTATTTTTAAAAATATTATAATCGATTAAATAAAAATATAAATATGTAAAATATGAGTATTTTTTAAGAAAATCTCACTATTTCATTAAAGAGAGATGTGACGCGTGTAATCTTAGTTGATTTATTGTTATTAAATCGGGTGACGGGGCACCTTATTCTCACCGGAGGCAGCTCCACGTCGCTGACACTGCGCAACCGAAGCCCGTTTTACCGAGTCTCACGGATTCAATGTGACCGTTCGTGACACCGCAAAAAAATATCCATCAGCTCCCGCTCTCACTATATAACAGAAAGAAAGAGGCGATAAGAGGATGTCTTCTTCCTCCTCTCACTCACGCTCTCTTGGTCTTCACTGTTGGTCATCTTCTCGGGAGTTGGGTTTGCCTCGTTGGGACTAGATGTCGTCGTCCCCGATGCCGTCTCGATCCGCGATCTACTCCCACCTCGGAACCATCCCGGGGTCGCCACTACTGCGGTCATCGACGATCGTTTATGTACCGGCCCCCTTCTTCGGCGGGATCGGGAGGGGCCGGCGACGCTCCCGTAGATCGATCTCCGTGAGGAGCGTCGCCAGCGATCGGGAGGTGAAGGATCCAGTCGCGGAAGGCGGTAAAACTTTCGATCCGTCCTCCTATTTTCTCTCTCGATGTGGATTGTCGACGATCTGTGTTTGGTGTTTCGTTTGCTTGAATCATTGGAGCAAAACACGAAATGTAGATGAGACTGCTGCTTAATGTTCCTTTTTATGGCTTGGTTAGTGACCGCTGAGACCTTCCATCGAATGAGTAACGAGTTTTGGTAAATACTTGTTTGTTATGTAGTTCATCTTTGGAGCTTGGCTTTGGTTGCATCCGACGACCCGACGAAGAATATTGTTGAAAGTGACGGTACGAAGAAGCAGTCGGAAAGAGCAGAAAAGAAGAGAGAAAGGGGAAGATAGAAGGGATCATAGAAAAAGTAGAAGGAGAAAGTGGGTCTAGTCCATACACATAGTGATCGTTTGTGAGCTAGTGGTTACGACTCTAGTATTAAAGCAGATAGGAAGAGACATATGGTACAAGATTCAGATGATTATTTTTCGACATAGTCTTGGCTACGTGGGTCGTATTTGACGGTCTTAGAGATTAAAGGAGATCAAACTATAAGAGCGAATTTGAAGGTAAATGCTAGAGTATAGCTGTTTACGAGAGTTTCTGGATGGTAAGTTCACCTGATTAACCTGAAACTTTAATTGATTTTAAGGAGGTTCTCACTTTGGAGTTCTGTTCATAGTGTATACTATTTTTATTTATTGTCCTAAATTTGAAAAAAAAAAAAAGAAAGAAGAAAAAGAATGCAACAGAAAATTTTGAGTTGTAGAATTAATCTTTATTAGGTTGTAGAATTAACTTTTTATGGGTATAAATATGACTTTTGATAATTAATCTTATAGGAATTAATCTTTATTAGGTTGTAGAATTAACTTTTTATGGGTATAAATATGACTTTGATAATTAATCTTTATTAGGTTGTAGAATCTTAATCCAACATTATCTGACTCTACAATTTGAGTTTATGAATCAAATAAATTCCACAGAATTTCTCTGGAATCTTAATCGACCTGCTTCTTGTGCTCCCTTATTTAGATATGTAATTATGCCTTCTTGTCGCTTCACCTCAATGCTGAATGTAATATTTGAGGGTGTTGTTTTATTTCTATTCCTGCATCATATGAACTAAATGAACTTTATCTTTTAGGTGTTGCAAGTGCCTTGAACTCTTCTGCATATAACGCCTCCACTATAGCATCAAGCATCAAGTATCATGCTGAATTCACACCCTCATTCTCTCCTGAACTTTTTGAGCTTCCCAAGGCATACTTTGCTACTGCTGAAAGTGTTCGTGATGCACTAATAATAAACTGGAATGCCACTTATGAGTACTATGAAAAGATGAATGTGAAACAGGCCTACTATCTCTCCATGGAATTTTTGCAGGTTTGATAATTGACTTCTAGTATTCACCACAATCAAACTTTCATTCTCATGTTATTGATTTTTTTCATCGTTCTCTCATCCACTTCTGTAGGGCCGAGCACTGTTAAATGCAATTGGTAATCTAGAGCTAACAGGCCATTATGCAGATGCATTGAGACAGCTTGGACACAATCTTGAGAATGTTGCCGAGCAGGTTAGACAAATTTCAGTACATATCACAGATAGTGTATGACTTCTCCGTTACCTTAATAATATTGGTTCAGAGCCACGTAATATTTTTGTGATGTATTTGATGATGTCCTTCTAAAGGAAGCAAGCTTGATGTCTTACATGTGTGGATGTGTTTATACATGAATGTGATGGTAAATGCCTCTCATGTTTCTGCCACTCAGGGCTTTTAAAATGCAATCAATAATCGTGTGCAGGAACCAGATGCTGCACTTGGCAATGGTGGTCTAGGACGTCTAGCTTCATGTTTTTTAGATTCCTTGGCAACATTGAATTATCCAGCTTGGGGATATGGACTAAGATACAGGTATGGTTTGTTTAAGCAGAACATCACAAAAGATGGTCAGGAGGAAGTTGCAGAAAATTGGCTCGAGGTATGTCTCTTGCAACTCCTATAGTCCTATGTACATCATTCTGTTTCTATTTTCTCCTCTGTTTACAGGAATACCTAGGTAAGATCATTCTATGGTTATTTGAAGTTGGAGCCTTATTTCTATACACTGGATCCATAACAAAAGCTTAGTGGTTTTCCTAAATAAAATATTCTTGTTGTAGATGGGAAATCCCTGGGAAATTGTACGAAATGATGTCTCATACCCTGTGAAATTTTATGGCAAAGTGGTCATTGGTTCAGATGGAAAGAAGCATTGGATTGGTGGAGAGAATATAAAAGCCGTTGCCTATGATGTACCAATACCTGGGTACAAGACTAAAAGCACAATCAACTTGCGCCTCTGGTCAACAAAAGTACCATCAGAAGATTTTGATTTGGCAGCTTTTAATGCCGGACATCATGCCAAAGCTTCTGAGGCACATCAAAATGCTGAAAAGGTTTTTGTCATTTCAAAGCATTAAGAAAGAACTGTGGTTGCATTATGTTTGTTACATTGTTTACTTTATATTAAAAAATAGTATAGTTAATTTGTCAGTGGGAAACATACTTTCTATTTACTTTCATGTTCCCCTCTTTTCATTTATGATATGCGGGGTTTGTTTCAGATATGCTATATATTGTATCCTGGAGATGAGTCTATGGAGGGAAAAATTCTTCGTTTGAAACAACAGTATACACTTTGTTCAGCCTCTCTTCAAGATATTATTGCAAGTTTTGAGAGGAGATCTGGAAATTCTGTTAATTGGAAAGAATTTCCTACAAAAGTTGCAGTCCAAATGAATGATACTCACCCTACACTCTGCATTCCAGAGTTAATGAGGATACTGATTGATGTGAAAGGTTTGACCTGGAATGAGGCTTGGAAAATTACACAGAGGTACTTTCCTGTCTTAAATTTCCTAAATCTACAATTTACACATTGTACACATACTTTAATGTTGATTTCTTTCCAAATTTTTGTTTGCAGAAAAAATTACTACTACTGGCAGTATAATTATATACAAATATATAGGACTACATGTTTTGTAGGACATAAATAACACTCTATAGATGGTTGTATGCTTCTTGGCCCGAAATAGACAAGATGAACATGCACAGAAATCTATCATAAAAAGGATATGGTCAGCTACTAGCTGTAATTTTTGAGTGACTTGATGGTTGGAACAACTTAATTTTATATATGAAAGATACTAATGTCAGCTCTTGGGAATTTTATATTTTTTTTATTAATAATCAGCTGTATTGGAATAAAATAAAAGAGTTGTATTAATGTAAGCCATACTGATGCTTATTTCTTGAATATATATCTCAATAAGTTTTATAATTATCTGCTTTTTTCATTATAGCTATCTGAGTTGCTTGGTACCAATCATTGATATACATACATATACATATACATATACACTCTGATTGTTAACTTTACCCTTTCAGAACCATGGCATATACAAATCACACAGTTCTTCCTGAAGCTTTGGAGAAGTGGAGTTTGGAGCTGATGCAGAAGCTACTTCCGCGACATGTTGAGATCATAGAAATGATAGATGAGGAGGTATAGTTTGAATTTTCATTTAAATAGACATGTACATTATTGTTACATGAGGTTGTTGATAATTTGTGTTCATTGATATAAACAGTTGATCAACTTCATCATCTTAGAAAATGGAACAGAAGATCTCGTGCTTTTGGAGAAGAAATTGAAAGATATGAGGATCTTAGACAATGTTGACTTTCCAGAATCTGTTCAGAAATTGTTTTATAAACCAATGGAAGAAACCCCAAAAGAAACTTCAGAAGAAACTTTGAAAGTGACCCCCCAGGGAACTTCAAAAGAATTTCCCAAAAAAACTTTGAAGGAAACCCCAAAGACCATCCCTATTAAACCTAAACAAGCACCACTAGGGAAACCTCTAGAGCCTTCTGGTGTGCTTCTGGATGAAAAAGCTGAGTTTGAGGAAGTTGAACCAGAGGAAGAGGATTCTGAAGGTGAAGAACCATCCTTTTGGAAGTCAGATCCAAAATTGCCCAAGATGGTTCGTATGGCTAATCTTTGCATTGTCGGTGGACATGGGGTGAATGGGGTTGCTGAAATTCATAGTGAGATTGTTAAACAAGATGTGTTCAACAGTTTCTACAAGGTAAATATTGTAAAAGTTCAAGTGTTGTTTCAATATTTTGGATTGGTGCAAGTCAGCTGATGCCACTATGGTAACTCGATCACACTTGCTGGTTTTTGCTTGTATCTATTGCTTGTCTATTTGGATGGAACATGCAACTGATGACATAAATGAGCATTGTCATTTTTATTGCAGTTATGGCCTGAAAAATTTCAAAACAAAACAAATGGTGTGACTCCTCGCCGCTGGATTAGGTTTTGCAATCCTGAACTCAGTAGTATATTAACTAGGTGGATTGGTACAGATGATTGGGTTCTGAACACTGAGAAACTCGAAGAACTTAGAAAGGTAATGGTAGCTGGCTTAATTAAACTAGGCTTTCTTTTGCTAAACATTTTGCCAGCTCACTAATATGTTACTATTAACAAGGATGCAAAGACTTAGTAGTCATATTGCAAATCATTATCCTTTTTTTTTGTTATGTACTCATCAGATATCTATTCTGAATTTGAGACTGGTGGGAAATTAACTAGTCTCTAGCTTCTGGAATTCACGTATCTCCTTTTCATGGAGCCATGAATCTTGTTTGTATCATCCTTTCCATGCTCATCTAATTTACTTTCAGTTGACAGAGACATTTGCATAATCACCACATTCTTTTAAATCCTTAACTTGTTTCAACTTTTATCTGCTTGTTATTTCTTCAACATTCTGTTTCATTTCCTTCTGTTAGTTTCTCAGATTCTGCAAATCCTTTTTTTTCTCTCTCGTTTCATATTTAGTTTCCAGATTTTTGAAGCATATTTATATATACATCCTTATCCATCAATTTGTTATGGGAACACTTTCTTCTTCCTGTCCGTTCAGAACTGTACCATCACAGATGCTATGATTTTGGTCTTGAAATGTTACTCTAGTTGTTGTGAATCATCCAACAATTAATCTTTGTCCAGGGGATTCTACAGATATTGTCGAACCATCATTTTTCATTTTTCTTTACATTATCTGACATGAATACAATTTCTGACAGTTTGCTGACAATGAGGATCTCCATTTGGAGTGGAGAGCTGCTAAAAAGAGCAACAAAATGAAGGTTGTTTCACTCATAAGACAGAGAACAGGCTATATTGTCAGCCCAGATTCGATGTTTGATATTCAGGTTATTTTTCAGAATACAACATCTCTGTAACTGCTAGCAATTCTTCCAGTTCTTATTGGCTTAGCTGTATCATATTTTATCAGGTAAAACGGATCCATGAATATAAGCGTCAACTGTTAAATATCCTAGGAATTGTCTACCGCTACAAAAAAATGAAAGAAATGACTGCAGAAGACAGAATATCCAGTTTTGTTCCCAGGGTCTGCATATTTGGTGGTAAAGCCTTTGCAACATATGTACAGGCGAAGAGAATAGTAAAGTTTATCACAGATGTTGGGGCTACGATAAATAATGATCCAGATATTGGAGATCTACTGAAGGTATATCTAGCCTATAGATATCTCTAGTCCTAACTGAATTCAATTTTTCATCTATTGCTTACTGCTTAGTTGTTTGGAGCTGGAAAATTATTCTTCTCCATAATGTCAGGTCTTCAAGAAAAAAAAAAAGTCAGTTTCCTGGCTTTAGATTCTGACATCTCTTGTGTGGTTATATTCTTCTTATCTACTAGTCCAGGGTCAGGTGAAAAATAAATGCTGGATTCATGATCAGTAACAATTTTGTTTCTTTGTCCAGGTTGTTTTTGTTCCGGATTATAATGTCAGTGTTGCTGAGATGCTTATACCGGCTAGTGAGTTATCTCAACATATCAGGTGATTTATAACCTTCATTTAATTTGACAAGGAGTTGCATTAATCCAATTCACTTTATGATATATGATTTTTGACAAATTTGTGGGAGAAAAGTTTCAAGCAATCATAAATTATTATGCCTATTTCTTAACTAAGGTTATGAATGTGGACACGCTACATTTGTATCATTTATAGTTGCAAGTGATAGTAGGACCAGTGGTTGAGCTGTTTGATTTTGGAGTTAAATCTCTTGGTATTGTTAGATAATTTAGTAACTTATGCTATAGTTTGTGAATTTCCTTCAACTCAAGACGCTCTTAATCTTTTCTGGATAGTACTGCCGGGATGGAAGCAAGTGGAACTAGCAATATGAAATTTGCAATGAATGGCTGTATTCTGATTGGAACCTTGGACGGAGCCAATGTTGAAATAAGAGAAGAAGTCGGAGAAGACAACTTCTTTCTCTTTGGTGCTCGTGCACATGAAATTGCTGATTTAAGAACAGAAAGAGCAGAAGGAAAGGTAAATAAAATTCATCTAGAGCTGGACAAATACTATTCAACTTCTTGAACATGCTTGCTTGTTTCCGTTTGTGGACAGTTTGTGCCAGACCCACGATTTGAAGAGGTCAAGAAATTTGTCTGTAGTGGCGTCTTTGGACCTGGTGATTATGATGAGTTGATGGGATCCTTGGAAGGGAACGAAGGATTTGGTCGTGCAGATTATTTTCTTGTTGGCAAGGATTTCCCCAGCTACCTGGAGTGCCAAGAGAAGGTTGATGAGGCATATCAAGACCAAAAGGTAAGCATCACTAGTTTTAAAGACTTTATGATGGTAATTCTGTCAAAACTTATTAGTTCAAGCATTCATAGTTTTTGATTCCCAAGCTTCCCCTGTCAAGGGCTGTCTCATATCTCGAGTGTCCTCCCCTGTAGAAACTTGAGCCTTTTATTACTGTGGTCTTGTAAAGCCTCAGTTCTGCAGAATGTTGTCCCATGGAGCCTCTTGTATCGGCATTCCTTGTTCCTACTTTTCACCTTATCCAGCATCCACCTTGATATATCCTTGGTAGTTTACCCTATCTTGTGAGAAAAATAGTGTCCGAAACAACACTATTGAAGCCCCTCTTTGTCCTGGCTTTTCTCTTGGGGGATTATGCTATTTTTTATATGCATTGCAGGAGTGTTTTAGTCATTGACTCACGCGTGATGTATAGACATAATGAATACTTCGTGTAGAGTACAAAACTAGACAATCATGGTATAACATGCTACGAATGACAATTGCATCATCATAATGAACCCCCTTTTTTTGTGTTTTGTGCAAAAATCTACCTTTTACATTTACAGAAATTGGTGTTGTTGAGAAGTAAGAATGACAACCCTTATATATGTTATTACTGATAGTCGTGAACTGGTTTTTCACAGAGATGGACAAAAATGTCAATCTTAAACACAGCTGGCTCCTACAAATTTAGCAGCGATCGGACAATTCATGAGTATGCAAAGGACATCTGGGACATAAAGCCTGTCGTCTTGCCATGAAAGACCTGCATTCTGCCGCTATTTTTAGTTGTGAAGCTGCAATAACTATCTCGACGGCGAGGTCAACCGTCATCCCAATCGTCTTTTAAAGAGGGTGGCATGCATGCGTATCAGTTCCCACGGAGAGGATACGTACGTAGTCAAAGGTGATTCTGTAGCCCGCGGGTCCAAAGCGAGCAAGATCACCTAAGCAATAAAATGAGGGTTGACATTAGTCCACGGTAGATCGATCATGTGGACAATAATTAATGTTCCTTGTATAATGCAGTGGGCTTATGGTTCTGCTTACCTGCTGCCGTTGTTTTATGTTTTATCCAAGTAATGAATCTTCTTGCCGCATAACAAGTCGTTCCTGGCATTATATTGTTTCAGTTGCTGCGATGTGCGAAACCAGAGGTTGTCACGATGGTTATGATGCCATCAACTAGTTGTGGATCACGTTATTTGAAATACGTGCGATCAATTTCTTGATGAATCGAAGCTTTCGACTCCTCATTATTTTTTTCGGATGGAGTCGCCGCTTTCTTTGTTTCACGGATGTTCAGCATTTTCATTTTGGATAAATGGAAGCTTAACGTTTCTTCTTGGAATGAAACGGGAAAGCATATAAATATCCATGTATCGATGCCTCGAAACCATCTATCTACATGGTGGCAACTTTAGAATGCCGATTAAAGTCATATTGAACGGCAGAAAACATACCACTGTTGGTATATATTGAAGGTCTCGGGAAGGAACCATTTGACCTAGCATTAGGGTTAGGGTTCCGCGGTCGCCTTCCTTAAGGTGAAGATCTCGTACGGAGAAGGAAGGGGCTTCCCAATAAACAAATGGTGGACATCAGCATGCCTTACGCATCTGCAGTCAAGATTTCTTGGGCTTGGGCTGCCCTCGTTGGCACTCCAAATGACTTGGTTCTTCGACCATCAGATGGCTGCGTCAGGTTCAAACCATAAGGGAATCAATTCGATCGAACGCAGTGAGTCGTGATCCGGATCACTTTCTTGCACCAATTCCAACCCCTACGTCACAATCACATGCACATACACATACGTATACGATGGTCGGGCACTGACGCCATACACATACACATACACATACACATACGATGGTAGGGACTCACTGCGAGGAAACGTTCGTCTCTGACGCCACCAACCACTGACAGACAGCTGGAGAGAACACAAGTTTGACCGCGACGAAAGACGCCATTACTGACGCGTCCTACGCTGCCGAGCTCTGTCCATCGGTCAGAGCTGTGCCCAAGCGAGGAGAGGAGGAATCTTTGTCCGGTTTGGTGTGTGCGGAATGTTTCGAGATGATAGAAAAAGGATTAAGGACGATGCCCTTTACTGTCAAAAAGATGGGGAGATGCTCGTCATGCACACCCATGGCGAAGTCTCCTCTACCGATGCAAACTTCTGCAAAAGGATCTGTACGCAGATTCGCCATCGATTCACAAGAATAAAAAGTCTATGAACTCATCATTTCCTCTCGATGAACCGCAACGACTCAAGAAAATAATACGACGATGAGGAAGAATTCGTGGCACGTTAGATATCTGTATAGAGAGAGAGATATGAATCGAAGACTCTCTCTCTCTCTCTCTCTCTCCTGTTCTGCGGATGGCTTTCTGCTCGTTGCTCCGCGACAAAAGCATATGGTCGCAGGCAATTAATGGTACCTCTTCGAGCTGGAGATTCACTCACTCACCGTGAATGGGCAAAATGACTCCATCGTCTTCTTCCTTTTCCCGACCAGGAGTACATCCCTTCTACGATCTTACTTGCACCACACTCCAGAAGAGCCAAGTAGAAGACCTTTGTGACGCTTCCACTCCAAGCATCATAAAAGCACACAGTGCTGTAACACGACTGCGACGTGCAGCTTACGGTGCTCGCAGTCATGCAAGCTCCTGCGCTCCATGCTCTATGAGTTCTTTTGCTTTCCCTGCACAGTCTCCTGTCGATGGAACCGACGGCAAAAGAGTACAAGTGTAAAGGAGAGGGGAATGGCGAGCACAGTGATCTCATGTGACGCTGGAACAGTGTCGGAATCCGATCCGTTTGCCCCACCAACCAGTGTGAACTGTGGCATGTGCTGCAAAGGGAGGAAGGCCGTGCTGGTCCAAGCACGGTGAGCGACGCCATGCACGCCTTATCTTCTCCCCTCCTCTCATGGATGTACGTCGATCTTCCTATCTTAACTTCATGAACCAGAGACTCTCAGACGATCATCATCGAGAGAGGTTGGATTACTCGTCCGCTGAAGCTGGATCTAATTTGGTTAGCTGTGGCCCTATCCATGGAAGGATGACACTGAGAGAGAGAGAGAGAGAGAGAGAGAGAGATAAGTAAAGTACATGCTTTAATTGAGGGAGCCAGTTGGAAAGCAGCACAAAAACCCTTATGCAACTTGTCCATCATGGCTTGTTGTTTCCTCGGGTTTTATGCTGTTGTAGAGTTGTGCTTTTTGATGCATTCAGAAGGACCACTACAGGAGTAAATGCATGAACACAAGCTCCCTATCTCTCTCAGGAATTGAAGTTAGGAACAAACAGTCATTTGATTAACCTGCACTGCCACTGCAAACATAGAATTGGTTTGTGATGGCCGAGGGAAGTGGTGACCTTTTGCTGACTGCACCCTTGTTGGTACGAATGGACCACCAAATGGTTTGTAGATGGAGCAAGCGATGGATGTCATTCTGGTTGGCTCCACTGAGTTTTCTCACCCGATGTAGAGCTACATGCCCCCGAGAGCCACCATCTCACCTGCCCGCTGGCCTTCGTGACAACAGCATCTGAAAGCTCCATTACTTCCTTTGTCCTTGATGTCACCGACCGCTACTCTCACTTGAAACCAGGCATAATAAGGTCAATTAATGACTCGAAAGTTTGGACCAATTGCTACCCATGCCTGTCCAAACAACGACTTCATCTTCGTCTTTCGACGACAGTCGAGCACCCATCGCTGGGTGTGACGTCGACGGGAGAACGATAGAACGAGACATTCCATGCAGAGAATGCATCTCTAAACTACGTAAAGCTGCCGCATGAAGGAGCATGACACTTCGCTGCCGTCTCTAACATCTTCCTTCACCGGCCGTACCGAGTGGAGACGACGTAGTACTTTTCTGCACGAAGCAACTCTATCGTGATTCATTACTCCATTACTCCCCCCCCCAACTGTTTTCTCGGTCATCAGACGCCAAGAACAACCGGAAGTTTCACCGGTGGAAGCACTCAGCTCGTGCCGATGCCTTAAACCCTCGTCTCTTTCGATCAACCATCACGCGCTGATGCTTAAACAGCATCGTAACAGTGAGCGAGACTTTTTTTGTTGGACCGACGACTACTTCTGAGACTTAAATGCACTGATGCCACGGAGGAGGAATGTCTTCTGAGTACTCGCTGAGTTCATGAATATTCTCATTTCGATGACGAGTTAGTAGTAAGACACACAAAAATAATGTAGACCATATCTTAGTATTTATATATCTGCACCTAAAGTAATTTGATGCTGCTAAAAGCATATTAATTCTCTCTTTTTATATATATATATATATATTTAGCCCTATAAAATAGAAAAATATTGGCATATTAATTCTCTCTTTTTATATATATATATATATATTTAGCCCTATAAAATAGAAAAATATGTTGGGACTATTATTCGGAATGGAGAGTTGGCAAGGTTACCCCACCTGAGGTGAGCGTATCGACGGGACCCAACATATCTACGATATAGTTCATGAAATGTCTTCTGAATACTCATTGAGTTCATGAAATCTCCTCATTTCGATGACGAGTTAGTAGTAAGACACACAAAAACAATGTAGACCATATTTTAGTATTTACTATCTGCACCCAAAGTAATTTGATGCTGCTAAAAGCATATTAATTCTCTCTTTATATATATATATATATATTATATATATATATTTAGCCCTATAAAA
Organism: Musa balbisiana; assembly: GCA_004837865.1. Lineage (NCBI taxonomy): Eukaryota > Viridiplantae > Streptophyta > Magnoliopsida > Zingiberales > Musaceae > Musa > Musa balbisiana. The sequence goes on along the minus strand of CM017191.1, from coordinate 41,821,718 downwards.
TAGAAAAATATGTTGGGACTATTATTCGGAGTGGAGAGTTGGCAAGGTTAACCCCACCTGAGGTGAGCGTATCGACGGGACCCATCATATCTACCACATAGTTCATGAAATGTCTTCTGAATACTCATTGAGTTCATGAAATCTCCTTATTTCGATGTCGAGTTAGTAGTAAGACACACAAAAACAATGTAGACCATATTTTAGTATTTACTATCTGCACCCAAAGTAATTTGATGCTGTTAAAAACATATTAATTCTCTCTTTTTATATATATATATATATATTTAGCCCTATAAAATAGAAAAATATGTTGGGACTATTATTCGGGGAAAATATGTTGGGACTATTATTCGGAGTGGAGAGTTGGCAAGGTTAACCCCACCTGAGGTGAGGCGTATCGACGGGACCCATCATATCTACCACATAGTTCATGAAATGTCTTCTAAATACTCACTGAGTTCATGAAATCTCCTTATTTCGATGTCGAGTTAGTAGTACGACACACAAAAACAATGTGGACCATATCTTAGTATTTATTATCTACACCCAAAGTAATTTGATGCTGTTAAAAACATATTAATTCTCTCTTTATATATATATATTTATATTTTTAGCCATATAAAATAGGAAAATATGTTGGGATTATTATTCGGAGTGGAGAGTTGGCAAGATTAACCCCACCTGACGTGAGCATATCGACGGGACCCATCATATCTATAGGGGCTACTCATCTAGTGGTGGCGACATTCTGTTTTAGTTCCTCTATTTCTTCCTTTTTCTATTTCGGTCCTTCTGTGCCGTCTTCCTTTTTTACAGTTAACCCCCTCCTTTCTTTTTTCTTATCATTCCCATCCCTCCCTCCGATTTCCTTTTCCTCCGTCCTCGGAGAGCCGCAGTCACGCCCTCTCCTCCGTCTCTTTCCCTTCTTCTTCTCCTCCTCCGTCTTCAAGTCCACTCCTTGGTCGGATTAATAATCACGTCTTGGTCCCTCCCTGTCTTCCTTGGCGGCTTCGTGCGACCTCTACGCCGCAAAATACTCGTAGCTCCCTGGTGGAGTTTGGCCCGAGTCTTCGCTCCCTTAGAAGAGTCCGTTCTCCTCCTCGTCTTCTTCTACTATCCCTCTGTCTCTTTTAGGGTTTTGGACGAGGGGGAAGGCCGGATGGAGAAGAAGCAAGGGTTCTTTTCGGCGCTGAGGGAGGAGGTGGCGAGGGGGCTGACGCCGGCGCGGGCGCGGGCGCGGGGGAGGTCGAGGTCGGAGAGCCCCCGGCGGGGACCGTCGCCGGTGGTGGAGCTTCTGCTGCTGCCGCGGCGGCGGTGGAGGCGGCGCGGGATGGTGGGGGGACTGGCGGTGCCGAGATCCGGGAGCCTGGCGCCGCTGATGGAGGGCCCTGATTCGGGGGAGGGGGAGGGGGATGAGGCGCGCAAGGAGCGGGGGTGGGGGCAGTGGGTGAAGGGACAGCTCTCCCGGGCGCCATCCGTATCCACCTCCGCCGCCGCCTCCTCGTGCCGGCCTTCGGACCTCCGGCTTCTTCTTGGGGTCATGGCGGCGCCCCTCGCCCCCATCCACGTCTGCTCCACCGACCCGCTTCCTCACCTTAGCATCAAGGATACTCCCATCGTGAGCGCTCCTATCCTTCCTTCCCTGGATTATCATGTCTTGCCATCATTTATGTTTGTCCTTAGCATCGAATTATATGGTGTGGCAAAGATATTGGCTTTATCTTCAAGACTTTACTTAGGTTATCGAGAATACTGTGCCTCTGTTTGATGTAACCGATGTGCATTTTGATCAACTTCTTTCTTCATAGGATTTCGTGGCAATATCTTTCATTCATGCGAATTTTCCCTATTTAAAGATTCAATAGACAATTAATTCTTGATGCACTGTGATAAATGCATCTCGTTTCCAATTGGTTACATGTTTGTAATAGATCCTTGCTTTGGTTCGTGAGTAACTCCTCTCGATTTGTTGTGGCAGGAGACGTCGTCGGCGCAGTACATCCTTCAGCAGTATACGGCGGCGTCAGGAGGTCTGAAGTTGCTGAGCTCCGTCAGGAATGCTTACGCGATGGGGAAGGTAAGGATGGTGGCAACCGAGCTCGAGATGGCCACCAAGATCGTCAGGAAGAGGAATGCATCCAGAGATGCAGAGTCAGGTAGCTTCGTCCTCTGGCAGATGGCACCTGACATGTGGTATGTGGAGCTCGCAGCCGGTGGCGGCAAGGTCCGTGCCGGTTGTAATGGGAAGCTAGTTTGGCGCCACACACCATGGCTCGGTGCCCATGCCGCCAAGGGCCCCGTCCGGCCCCTTCGTCGGGCTCTTCAGGTATAGAAGATGACCCTATTTCACCTTGTGTTTGATGGATTGCTTCGACCATGATAGATGATCGAGATGGTTCTGTGTTGCTATACGAAATAGGGTCTTGATCCGCTGACCACAGCTAGCATGTTCGCCAATGCACGATGCATTGGGGAGAAGAAGGTCAACGGGGAGGATTGCTTCATCCTCAAGCTATGTGCGGATCCACAGACGCTCAGGGCAAGGAGCGAGGGACCTGCTGAGGTCATTAGGCATGTCTTATTTGGTTACTTTAGCCAGAGAACGGGACTACTCATCCATATTGAGGATTCACATCTGACTCGAATCCAACCAAGTGCCGGCGGTGATGCTGCTTACTGGGAAACCTCCATCAACTCCTTCATCGATGATTATCGCCCGGTCGAGGGCATGATGATTGCGCACTCTGGTCACTCGGTTGTCACTCTTTTTCGGTTCGGTGAAGTGGCCATGAGCCACACGAAAACCAGGATGGAGGAGGCTTGGACCATCGAGGAGGTTGCCTTTAATGTTCCTGGTCTCTCTATGGATTGTTTTATCCCTCCGGCTGATATAAAACGTGGGTCCATCAGCGAAGCCTGTGAGCTACCTCAGGGAGAAAGAGGGGAGAACACCGTGGCTGGGAATCATCGGGCCAAGGTTGCGGCACTGGAGAAGTCACATGATGGCGCCGATGGTAACATCATGTGGAGGGTGGAAGTCTAATGCTAACGCCATATAAGATTTGATATGAATTGAATTGTCTATACCCGCACCGTACTTGTTTACGCTGACCGACTGACCATGAAATCTAGATCTCTAGGGACTAATTCTGTGGGGTCTGGAGGATTATTTCCCCTATAGATAGTGCCAGAATGGTTCGATGCTTTTTGATATTGGAGCATTGTGGTTCAGTGCTCTTGGACCTGCAGGCCTTGATGAATCCTTCAGAAGTGAAGGCAGGGTTCACCGGTTTGGTGTTTTTTGGTTTGTCAGCTGTGGAATGGGAACAGTGTTTGTTCCTTCATCTTTTGACAGGTTGCTGCTTCTGTTCCGATACTTCTTCCCTGATCAAAAGCCGATTTTTTTTTTCTGGTGCATGAAGAACTTCGCTGGGGAATTGTGCGCCAGTGAGATGGCTCCAATTCAGTTCTCCTTATGTGTTTTGCTTGTTTAATTGTTTGCAAGTTGTTCAGGATGTGTTGAGCTAATTGATGTAACTGTGGATTGGTAGTGGACTTGGATGTAACTTTTCCTAGTCGACTCCATCCATATTGAGTCTTAATCTTGCTAAAGAAGTGGCTGTAGACCAAACTCTTTGTTTTATCTGATGCTATGTTTTGTATGTCTGATTCCATGGATCAAAGTCTGTTGATTTATCTCAATTACTTACAATTGTACTGCTACTATTACTACTACTAATACTACTACTACTACTTCTACTACTAGTCTGTTGCGAGATAAACCATTGATGAGTGATTTAAGGGAAGTTCTTTGACTGAGACATTGCAGATAGATTTACTGAATGTTTTATGCTATATGTATGTATGTATTCATTCTTGATCATTTGATAACTGCATTAGTGAGTCTTTCATCTTCATCTTCCTTGTGAAGAGGAGTTTCCCTTTTATTCATGGCTTTTATGTATACCATCACAAACATAAAGATCATTAATCAGGGATGACTAAAGTTTTAATGGTAGAGATTTCAAACCCTTACTTTCCTGCTACTGTTCTTGATCAGGTTGGATTGCCTACATTAGCTAAATAATCACTACAATTTTCTTACGATTGCAAATGTAATGACAAGTAATTGTATTCCATCTCGACGTATGATTGGATCACTCATCTTATATCTATAGGAATTTGACATATTCGATTGAATGGCCGGCCGTACGCACACTGGTAGAGCTTTGACTGACCACAGACACGCGCTGCGTCGGAACGTACCTCTCGTCATCCTGCATGCCTCTCATACTGCTCGATGGCCAACACCAAGTAATTGAAGCCCTGTGAGTCACCGGCAGGACACCCTAAGGCTGCGGTGCTTGATGAGCTCCGAGTGTTCGGGTTGGTGAGAGTGGCACGTAGGATGAGATGGTTTTGGGGAGGGATCCGTGGTGGGTCCCTGTTGGCTACCTGATGTGATGGAACACGCACGACACCTTGGCTTTGAGATGCTCGTCTCCCGAAGGCTCACTGACATCGACCGCCCGCGCCCACTCACCAACTCTAACCCACCCGACCTCTCTCTCTCTATATATCTCTCTCTCTCTCACACTCTCACACACACACACACACACACACAAACGCACAAAAGCTCATTCCAATAGCTGCAGATCTCCTACCAAGAAAGCCCCCACCCTAATCTGCAACGAGGAACTGGACCCCACACTGCTCGTGAGCAACGTGTCTTATGGTCCTCGTGGGTACGGTGTGTTTGCTCGTAACTTGGGGTGGCATTCCTCCATTTAAAGCTGTGATACGGACCAACCTGGCGTCGTATAGAAGGCGTCCACGAAAACGGGGCCACCGTGTCTATGAATGTGAACGTTATGGTGGACGTCCCTTCGTGACTCCTTTCCCGAATGATCTCACGGCGTTTCGCGTACTGCCTACCGAGCGCCGAATCGTTGGTTGAGTCGGGACGCGACGAGGAGTCACCATATGTTACCTATTAACGCACTTCCCCTCCCTCTCACCCTGCTCCACTCCTACTCTCGCTCTCTCTCCTGTTAGAGTGGTCGAGCGAGCATGGGCAGGCACGCCGCCCTCGCCGTCGCCCTCGTCTGCCTTCATCTCTCATCTGCCGTCGCACCGCCGCCGGCTGCATCCCCCGCCGCCGTCGCCGTCCCTCCCGTTTCCTCTGCTGCTGCCGCTCCCACCAAACACACCGTTCCCGCCCCAACCAGACTCGCTGTCCCCGCCCCCGCCGCTCCTCCCACCAAACGCAGCACCCTCTCCCCCGCCTCTTCCCCCACCAAGTCCTCCGCCCACCTCTACCCCGCCGCTGCCCCCGCCAGATCTACCGCCACCGCCCCACCCCCCGCCACCCAACCACCCACTAGACACATCACCTCTCCTCCCGCCTCCGCACCCATCTCCTCCCATGTGACAGCCTCCCCTCCCACCGGACACATCACCTCTCCTCCCGTCTCCGCACCCATCTCCTCCCATGTGACCGCCTCCCCTCCCACCGGACACATCACCTCTCCACCCGCCTCCGCACCCATCTCCTCCCATGTGACCGCCTCCCCTCCCACCTCCGCACCCGTCTCCTCCCCTGTGATCGCTGTTCCTCCCACCTCCGCACCCGTCTCCTCTCATGTGACCGCTACCCCTCCCACCACCGCACCCGTCTCCTCCCCTGTTCTCGCCGTCCCTCCCACCTCCGCACCCGTCCACTCCCCTGCGACCGCAGCCCCTCCCACCACCGCACCCGTCTCCTCATCACCGAGAGCTGCCCCTCCCACCTTCGTACCCGTCTCCGCACCACCGACGGCTGCCCCTCGCCTTGCCGCGTCCCCGACTGTGTCGCCCCCGGCTCCCTCGACTACTCCCCCCACGCCGGTCCCCGCCAGCCCTCCACCGAGCATTCCACCCACATTGCCTTCCCCGGCCCCGGCCCCAGTCCGTGCTGCCGCCCCTGCGCCGGCCGCAGCCCCTCCGAAGCTCGCCGAGGTTCCAGCTCCAGCGCCGTCTAAACCGAAGAAGGGCGCCCCTGCCTCTTCGCCGGCCGCTCTCATCCCGCCGTCAACTACCGCAGCATCCCCGGCCAACGAGGCCGCCTCGCCCGGCCCCAGTGGAGCCGAAGAGACGGTACGTTCTCTAGTCCCTCTACACCCCACGTCAACGATCCGCCAGATCCAACCGTCGGTTCCGATCTTAACGGTCACCAGGACCTCCACCGACGGTAAAGGATAGCAGCATTTGTCCAAAATGGCGCCGGAAAAACCTATGGACACGGCCGTGCCCGGACGTTCCACCGCGTTTCGGGCGCACGTGGCTTTGTGCTCTGGCGTCTACCCGCGGACGTTAAAGAGGATGCAAAGTGCGGAAACCGGAACTCAGAGCCCCCATTGAAATCCGGTTCTCCGTGAACTTTGAAGTCCGGTGACTCGGTGTTACTTCCCCGCCAACCGTAGTTATCCTCGCCGTCCCCACCGTGTCCCACCCGCATTAGTGGATGTAAGTGGTGGAAGGATGTGTCCACGTGTACACTCCATTTAAAAAAAGATGAGATCCGACCGTCAGTTCCAGCGCCAAGCTTCGCGATTCGTGCGGCGGAGCAAGTAATTAAATCGAAAATACGTGAGGAGGGCAAATAAGTGTTTGACAACCACATAAGTCTTTCACTAGCAAGTCATTTGCGTCGTGTGTGTCTTGCACCATTTAGTGTTCTTATCGGCTGTTACCACTTGTCATCTGTGATGCAGAGCGGAGCGGTGAGAGCGAGGAAGATGATGAACAGTTTGGGGGTGGCGCTATCCATCGGCATGTTGGTCGTCTAGACTGCATAGCATATGTTGTTGGTGTTGGGTATGATGATATATTATTGCATGTTCAATAATCTGCTACCGTTGATGTCTCATCCAACTATCCGTCTCCTTTATTTTGCCTGCCTTCCTTCCTTTTAATCTTTATATAAAAGCAATGTTTGCCTTGGCGTAGGGAAGGCAGGTTTGATTCTTTACTGTGGGTGTGAGTGGAGGGGACTGTGTTGTTGTTGTTGGAGGCTGTTTTGCTTCAGGTTGTGAGTTGTGGGTCTACTTGTATCTGATTCCGTCTTATTGACTCTTCTGTGCAGCGTTGGAACACTGTGTTGGAATAATCACAGTTGACTGTCAGTGAGAATTCTAATAATTTATTTATTATAAATATTATATTTATATATATGTATATCATTCATTAATTGGAACAGACTAACGTCAAACACAATACTTTGGAAAGATTGGTACGTGATATTAATACCTATAATGACAAGTACGTCACCATTGCATGAATATAAAACGAAATACAAACTACGGGACGAGATGAATACGGACTGAGGTGGCGGTGGAAACGTGCGTCCACAGAAATTGGAAGGAAGCCAAAGCTTCTGTTCGTTGCGTGGGACGCACGCAAGATATGCTTTTGCTTCGTCGAATGACACTCGGCCCGTGCTCGCTTGACACGAGCGGTAGTCCATAACAGGGCGAAAGGTTAAAGTGATACAGGACATGCGATGACTATTTCAAACACGGACAGAGTCACGGAAACATGATCTTGCATCAGCATCACGGGTCTGGACTCACTGTAGGATTCTTCCGCCCCCTCGTGCTTCGACTGCGAGAAGAAAGCAACGAAAAGAAAAATCGATGCGGTGGAGACGAACGTGAAGCGGTGTCGGACTACGTGGTGGCAGCTTTGATGACCCGAAAGCAACAAGGAATAGGAGGAGGACGAACAAGACGAGGTGTTGGCACAGTAGAAGAAAGAGGAACATCTTCTCCGACCCAAGCAAGCAAAGTGGGTCAGGAATCACTTTGTCCGGTGGTCAGAGAGGTTCTAACAGAGATTAATAAATATATTTATCCTAAATTTACGAAAATAATATTATATATACCTATGGAATGAATTAATTGGGTTTGAGTATAACGAGATATATCGAAGTTAATAAATACTTTAAAGTTAATAATCTATGTCTTGATACCATCTTAAAGACATGATTTTAATGATCATAACTCCCAAAGCTTAATCGATTAGAAAATAATTGACTATATGTTTTAACATATTTTGTAAGATCATTAAGTATGATTAGATATCATAAACGTAGTTCCAACTCATATACAGGACTACACTACACTATTATTATTTAAGACAACAGACGAGCGTACACTTTGGATGATAAATGTTTGACTTCTGCTCTACGGTCAGCCTACTACACTTGCTCGACAATATGGGCAAAGCTGATGAGCCTGCATCCATGGTTCTAAACAAGCATGATGATACATATGCCCACACAGCAGCCGGATCACTCCTTCCCCCTCCGAGAACTTCTCCAGACATATAGAACACTCGAGTAACCCTTTAGGAATTCCATCGCCGTCTGTGTCGATGAACAGCTCATCCTTCAGACGATGACTGAGTACACATGGTTTTTTGTTTATATCACTGGAAGATGATACCTGCTCTGCTTGAAATATAATTTCAGCAGCTGGATCACCGGATTTCAGCTGATCGGAGGCGGTTGCAGTTTTCCAGTGATTGCATTTACTCATGTTCGATACTTCAGCAGGAGGGTGATCAGAGATGTCTGCGGCTCGGCTCTCTCGCCTGGTGAGAGAACAAAAATTAGCCATCAGCTAGTTGTGAGTCTATAGAATCTGAGTCTACACTGAAGATTTTTATCTTTTTCGATAGTGTGAATTCACAAAACATGCAGATAAAACAAGTTTATGACCTGCTTCCCGTTAGATGAACACCTTTCAGTCTCTCTAGAAGTCGAGTTCTTGCTTCCAGGACAGAATCAGGAAGATGATCATGGAACTCGTCTCCAAGCACTCTCGATGACCGAACAACTCTACCGGATGCATACCGATGATTCCTGCTAATGCCTTCTTCAAGTTCGCTTGTGCTTTTGTTCAGTCCAATCGATTCATGTGGCTGCCAGTGCCAAGGATGCATGCGGTTATCGATATGATTTAAAGAGTCCTAAACTTTTGCCAAGAGAAAAGTGATCTGTACTTGCGCAGATGATTCTACATCAAGCAAAATAGTGAAAACAACCAGATAACAGGGGTGTGAACACAAACACTTCCATATCACTAAAAAAATGCTGTTTGAAAACAGCATGAAATATTGGAAAATCTGTGGGAAGGATGAATTTGTGCAACACAAGCTATAATGTCCCAACTTTTAGGGTTAGCTACATGGATGATTTTCCATCATTAAGCTTTGTAGGCAATATCCTAAATTAACTCAAGAACATTAGAATCTTTATTTATAATTTTTTATTGAGGTATTCTTAGTTTTCTCTCTATATTTGTTTATGTTGCTAATACTAGTTGTGTTCCCATGTCTAATTATAATATCTATGTGTTTTCTTAGAACATGTTCATGTTATCGTAGACAAGTTTTCCTCATTTTATCCTCCATCAACACTAAGCCTAATTGTTTGAAAATAAGAAATATTTCTTTTTTCCATCTTTCCTAGAAACTCCACAAATCTATTTCAACATATTCATGTAAACTTCCTATAGATGTTCTCTCTATACCACCCAACACTCGAGTCAATGAAACATGACTGACTGAGAATATATCAGGCAATGTTTCGTCTTCATATTTTCTTTACATGTTATTTTTGCACAAACAAGCCAAGGAGACTTACCAGCATGACCGTTTTCCACTAACTGATAGAAAAACAGAACTTGAGATTTATCCTGTTCCATTAGCAGAACCAAAAAGGGTAGAGTTTAAACCAAGTGACCTTAAAAGTGAGACATGACATCGGTTAGAAGACCCAAAAATTTGCTAATCAGCATGATAGTGGCACAAAAATCCAAAAGATTCTTCCATCTCCATGATTTTATAGCTTTCTAGTCCAGTGTTACTATAGCTCTATCAGGAAAGTAAAGATATTGCTGATGAAGATATTTATGATTTAGCAGAAGATCACTAACTTCAGTAATTATGCAACAAAGATGAGCTCGTAAGTGCTACCGTAAACAGTTTGCAGTATCAGAAGTTTAAAGTACAGGTACTAAGAATCTTGTTTTACAAGGTATTATGACACAAACAATAGTAGATATTAATGAGGTTTTGAATAATAAATTCAGAACAATGACAGGAAATTGCAGTTAGCCGATAGCCACTAGCCATGATTTGCACATATGGCAAAAATCGATCTTATTGGTAAGCATCAGAACCCAAAATTTTCATTATAGGGGCAACATCATCCAACCATAGAACTACTGTTCGATGATAACTAATAGAGAAAGAAGATTGACCAAGTTTAGACATCAAGGTGATATGCCTGTCACCCGATGCCTCTTCTCCTTTCATACAAATTAGGAGTTCTCAAATCGCTAGCATGTTCATGATCACAATCATTCGATCAATTACATATTAAATTGGTGAATTTTTTTGGGAATCAATAATATTATAGGACAGGAAAACAGGAAGGCTTCAACAAGGTAAGTGAAGCAGTAAAAGAGAAGAGTAAAACTCTCTCAAATACACTAAAATGTCTTGTGATCTGATCATTCGCATTTAGACACATGGAAAGAGTAGCTTGATATCTTCTGACCGAAAAGATCGATCTTTTGTCAGCAGAAGGAAAATTAGTACTTCTGTTTCAAGATTTATGCTTAAAAATTGGGGAAATCGAGCTGATCTAGTTTCTATTGCAACGAGAAACCCCAAACACCAAGTTATAACAGCTACAAATTGTTCTATTCCGACTGAGAAAATCTACCGTTCGGGCGGAGCGGGGGTGGACGAGCTGCCTAGCGCGGGAAGGGGCATCAGGGCGGCGCTCCTCGTGGCTGCTGCGGCGGTCACGACGAAGGCGGCGGTCTCGATCCGCGTTGACGCGATCCAGCTCTTGCTCCGAGCTCCTGCTAGAGGCAGACGTCCTCCGGCAGTAGAAGAACTTCGAAGCTATTGTCATGCAAAGAACGCACTTTCCTTCTCCCTGTCCCTCTCCCCCTCCTTCCTCCTTCCTCCTTCCAGTATTCAATAGGAGGGGGCAGAAAGAGTTGTTGGGAAAACGACGAGGGCGCGAGGAAGAAGAAAAAGGGTGCTTGTGTGGGAAGAAAAGCGACGGAGGGAGTTAAGACAGGGGAGGCTGTGGAGATATCGATGAACCCACTCCCCATTCCCTCGAGAACGGAAAAGATTCGACTTGGGGCACTGCTGACGAAGAATGCCAGCCGGTGAGCGCATGACTGCAACACGTCCGAGACCAGACTTTTCTGTATGCTATATATATTTGGAAAATGGATATTAATTGGGAAAGAGCTTTTGGCTTTATCATCTGGACATTAAATTTCTTCTTCATTATTTACCATTTATGAAAAAAGTAAAATAAAAGAAAAATGAAAGGACGACTTTGTCACCGTGACATCGCTCTCTATTGATGTCGTGACAACCAATAAAGAACGATACGTGAGAGACCCTCTGTTTCTTTCTCTTTCGCTCCTCCTCCTCCGTCTTTCTTTCTCTCTCTCTCTCTCGTTGTCGACGCGCCTTTTCGTTCCTTTTCCTTCCGAAGAGACCGGGAGAAAGATCCCACCTCGGCCGCCGCGATGAAGGGAAACAGAGGGCCCAGGTCGCCCTTATTATCTCGGTTGGCACGCGAGAAGATACGGCTGCCCGCTGCCCTTCTCTTGTGCGTCGTCTTCTTCCTCGCCGGCCTCTTCGTCTCCATTCTCATCTCCTCCCCCTCTCAGGTCGGTCTCTTCTCCTCTTTGATCCATCTTCTCCGCTTCCTCCTCCTCCTCCTGAGTTCTTGGCCCGCAGGATCCTTCCGGCGGGCGTCGCCTTACGCGATCGCGGCTGCTGGAGCTCGACGATGGGGATCCCGAGTGGTCGCCGATGCCCCACGGGAAGACCGGGGAATCTACCCCGTCTTTGATCCCTTTCCAGGTTTTTGGCAACCTCTTCGACCATTGTCTTTATGTTTCTAACCCTAGATTTTTATACATTAAAGAATACATAGATCTTGAATTTTAATTTAGGAATGGTTTATTCGTGAAAGAGGAAAATAAATCTACTCTATATGAATATAATCAATTTAAGGTGAGCACGTGGGGTGGCAGTCATCTCCGATGGCTCATTCTCCGATGACAATTATCTTGTGTCTTGGATGAAGACCGGGGAGCGATGCCATTACGCATTATATGCGAAGACTATTACCGGGGAAGTATTAGATTTGCATCTAAATTTTATGGTAGCAAAGCTAGCGCGTAATTCAAACCTTCAAAACATGTCGAATATATTGATGATTTTGATTCGACAGAGGGCGGCGAAGATGTTGGTGATTTTCCACATAGACAAATCATTAAGCTATTAAGATGAGCAGGCACGAGCCATCTTTGCAGCATGCTAGGTGCAACAGATACTCGCTGTAGGTTTGGGGAAAGGATGTAGATGACAGTGTTAGGAGTTTCTACCACAAAAAATGCATTTATAGGACATGACGGTGAGCTGTTGCAGTTATTGGCACCATTTGTCATCTTCTACCACAATTTTCTGAAGTAACAGAAGAAGATTTAAACTATTTTGCTTCTCTTTAGTTCTCTGTCTCCCAAAGTCACTAGATGTTGTGGGTTCAATAGGTTTTTAATATTCTGCAATGTTTGCCATGAGTAAATTGAAAATTTTGTGAAAAGCAAAAAACTCTCCAAATTCTGTGGTCTGCACCAAGTGGTTTAGCTTGTGCTGTCACTTAAATAGGACTCACTTGCTTTCAGAACAATGTGTCTGATCGGTAGGGCGCAAGCGAAACAGAAAGATAACACCTGAGATGATATTTATGCTGAAAAATTTGCTCCAGAAAATTACACAAGTTTGTAATTTCAATGCATGTATTTTAGTGAGTTGTATTCTATCCAGAACTGAACGAGTATGAGTAATGCTATATGAACTAACATTTTGTTATATAAGTTTTACAATGAATATATGACATCATCATGTGGGTTAGCAATAATTGTCCATATAGTGTGAGTTATACCTTTTTAGGGACTTAAAATACTAGTTTTATAATGCTTTTGTGCAGGTTTTGAGCTGGAAACCTCGTGCATTGTATTTTCCAAATTTTGCCACAGCAGAACAATGCCAAACAATTGTACAAAAAGCCAAGTCTAGGCTTAGGCCTTCAACATTAGCTTTACGGAAGGGGGAAACTGCAGAGAATACTCAAGGAATAAGAACAAGGTGCCTCTTACCAATTTCCTTTCAAGGATTCAAGAATATATGCATTCGCTTGTTGCCTTGTAACAAGAAGATTATTGATGTTTAGACTCAGTATTTAGAATACTCATTAAGATGACAAAGGTTGTGAAACAAGTAAAGGTGACAATTATTTTGACATTAAGTTTCTTGTGTCATATTTTATAAATGTATTTTTTTTGTGGTGGACCTTACTCCATCATCCTGTTTTTCTTTTACTTTGTATATTGCTGTTTTATGTTTACCCAATTGATTTGTTATTGATGCATATGTCTGATGTAAACATTAATGTTGATTACGTTAAAAATCATTTGTTTTCCCTCTTCTGGTTGCATGTTCTTTTTCACAATCCATGGCTTGTTAGCATCATATGTGATATATTACTATTTTCATTATAAGTTTTTATTTCAACTATTTCGGTTTGGGTCATGAATCTTTTCCTCCTGACATAACCTTTACATAAGAGTTAAAAGTGTTGTTATGCACTTGTTCACTTTTGTTTTTATAAATTATATGTCCTCTATTTCTTTGTAGTTCTGCTCAATTATCTTGATATCTAATATTCATGCGGTAAAGTTTCTGGTATCAATAATATCTTCTTCATCAAACTGAGTATCATAAATGTCAAGATGAAATATTTGTGTTGCAGACAAGTCTCAAGATGGATAGACTGAGCACAGATATTGGGTCATGGGCCTCATGGCACCTGTAATTACGTTGCCAAAGTTTGACACAAGTGTACACTAATCATGTATGCGTAGGATTATAGGCTACACAGGTCATTATGAATGACAAATAACATCTAATTCTGTAACTTATTAGTCCCCACTTATGAAGGAAAACCCTGAGTTCAAATGAATATTGGATGTATAAACGAGTCTTGGTCTAAATTATATTATTGGGAAGGTATCTGAACTCTCTTTTAACATCTTGTTGCTATTTATCCATCAGTCTTACACCCATGATTATATGCCACACAAAATGCAACTTAGGCTATCATTTCTCAAATGCAGTACCTTGCTTCTTCAATGATGGATTTTGATTTGCTCTGCACTGCAAAAGCTTATTATTCTTGATGCTGACAACAGTTCTGGCACATTCGTAAGTGCATCTGAAGATTCAAGTGGTGTCTTGGGTCAGATAGAGGAGAAGATTGCTAGGGCCACAGTGATTCCAAGAGAGCAGGGAGAGGTATTGCTCATATAGTTCAACGTTTCTTAATTGATTAAGTAAGTTTAGCATTCTAGCTGACTTAATAAGTCCTATTTAAATTAAAACATATTCAGCTTGTCAAGTGACATGTTTGTCTCTATAGCTAGGCAAGGCTTTTATGGTAATTTGAAATTATATTATCAAGTTCATATCAAGGGAAAAATAACTCAACAATGGCTAGAAGTTAAACATTCTGTGTCTGTGATTGCATTACAAGAAATAGAATAAACATCACTAAGCAACTGAACTCATTGAATACTTGACCAAAATTATCTGGTAAATGATAATTTTATTGGTTAGTAATAAATAACATTATGCAGCTTGAAAAACATGTTTTATATTTTTAACATATATAGGTCTGTAATTATTTTTGGGTGCAATTAGTTACTTCACAACTTTGGGATGGCATCAAGATATGGGTCATCATGTTGCAGGCCTTTAACATCTTGCGCTATGAGATAGGGCAGAGGTATGCTTCTCACTATGATGCATTCAACCCTGCTGAATATGGCCCTCAGAAAAGCCAAAGAGTATGTATCTCACTACTTTCCACAACAAACTTTGCTGTGGTAGTCTATAATTTTAACAAGAATCTTATCAGCAATGCATAGTCACATATTTCCCTGTCTAAATTTTGCATTCTTAAACTTGAGTATTGATTCTGCAGCTGTGAAAATATTGAGCAGTTTTAATTAGTGGGTTATCATTAATCAAAAACTGATCAGGCATAATGCATGTCAGATTATGTAGTAGGCTGGTGTTGACATCTCCATTGAGTTATTTTAAACTTAGAAGTTATTGATTTGTTTTGACCTAGAAGTTCCAGAAGTCCTTTGCTTATACTGAAGCATATCGAGAATGGTGACTTAAGACTTGAACCTATAAACATTGGACATTATGGTATAAATGGTAGTGTCTTTCTGCTCATTTTATGTTTCATGAAAATTGACCTCATCATCACGATTAATACCAACAAAATTTGCAACATAAATGTTACTTTAGCCATGATAGCTGGGTCAATGAGTCTTCTACCTGGATCTAAAATTTTAGAAAGGTTAGATTAAGTTAGAATGATTGAACCGGAAGGTTGGGTTATTCATACTGTCCATGACAACTTCCAATGGTCTGTATTTGACTAGCTTTAATTTGCGACAGAATGTGTTAGCCAATTTTGATGGATGAACTCTAGATTTATCTTACATTCTCACTGCTGTGGTAGGATTCGGCCTTCTCGCTGGTGGCAGAAGAAACTTATTATCTTGATATGTTTTCTGATCCAGTATGGGTTTTAGATATTGATGGCCTAATTAATGGAGTCTGGACTGGCCAAATGCTGGTTCCTGGCTTTTTCAATTTTTGATAGTTTTGCTATTTATGGTTATAATGGATAGTTAGGGCATGAAACTCAAAAGTTTGTTTTGGTTAGGTTGATGAGGAAGAGATATCAGTTGATAAGTCGAAAGGTATAATACAAATTTGAGCACAGAACATGTATGCACAAAAGAAACTATTTTCCAGGTAGGTTGTTAATATGATAATGAAAAGACTTGAAATATGGATGAACAATTAGGTAAGATATAAGGTTATCGCTGTGCGCTAGGATTACTCTACTAGCAGCATGCCATATAACAGTGGTGGCTGTCACAGTACATGCTATTGGCACAGGCTGACATGCGATGCTCACACAGGTGTGTTAGTGGGAGAATTAAGAAGCAAGAAAAAGAAGGGAAATAGGTAAAGGGACTTAGAGGAAAAAAAAGGAAAACAAATTATTCCCAATTTCCCATGTTGGTTCCTTCGTTAGTTGATACCTCACACATCATGATCCTGTTGTCATCATTGGCATAGTTGGCTGTCTTGCTGCAAACAATATCCGAGATCTCTTTCTTTTGATCACATAGAAGTAATGAGCCATAAGAACTCTGAACTAGTCTTATAAAATCCCAAATTGATCTCATTTTTCTGAAGTGACAGAGGAATTATCAAATTATTTACGGATCAAACTTAAACCGAAAAGGTTCTGATATGCTGACCCCATTCTGCAACCTATTTTGTCAGAGGTTGATGATTGACGTTGACTGTGTGGGCAGTTATTAACCTTCATACTTTTGAGGCACAAGGTCCAAGAATGTCCAAATCTGACAGCCAGTTGCTTAATGATACAAACACAAGTATGCCGGCTGGACAAAAGAGAAATTTGCTTATGGTACCTGGGGATTTTAGGTTCTAAAAGGCTCAAGTCTGACAGGGCTTGTTCTGAAGCTTGTGTAAAATTTTGACAGTCCACGTTGCCCCAGTTAAATAAACTTTAGAGTTGAAGTATACTATTTCAAGAAGTCTGTGAGGTTTGTTGAAGATTTGATGTGTGATTTAACAAACAACAATAGTTTAAGTCCTCTTTTCGATGGTATCACCATTTATATTTAAACCTGTGATCTTGAAGGGCAGTTCCAGACTAGTAAGCAGGACACAGAATGGTGCAGATGAATACCTTTGAAATGGATGATTGTCTTCTAGATTCTATGTGCATGCAATTACAGAACTTTAACCAATGTAAATTTCATTAGATTAATATGTAACATTCCT
Organism: Musa balbisiana; assembly: GCA_004837865.1. Classification (NCBI taxonomy): domain Eukaryota; kingdom Viridiplantae; phylum Streptophyta; class Magnoliopsida; order Zingiberales; family Musaceae; genus Musa; species Musa balbisiana. Next base: position 41,804,672 of record CM017191.1, on the reverse strand, counting down.
TTACATTGACTTTGTATTATTGGTGATACTGGATCTTGTTACGCCTCATTGTTTACAAGAACAATATTAGTTTGAAATTCATGTTTTCTTTATGTTTGACTTCATGTTTTTACCATCGGCAGCGCTATTTTTCAGAATGTGTACTGACGCCTTGTAGAAGCATTAGTAACAAGAAATGTCAACAAGTGCAACTAGTAGTTTCAATTTTCTTTGTGATTATTCCTTTCTTGTATTGCATTTCGTTAATTGGGATTATAGTATAAAAATTCCACTTCCTCATTCCCAAGGTTAATAACTTCTCAGGTAGCTTCATTTTTATTGTACTTGTCGGATGTTGAGGAAGGAGGGGAAACCATGTTTCCTTATGAGGTAAACAATTTGAAATTTGTTGTGACTTGTACAACATTATTTTGTCTAGTGTTTTAGGTTATCTTTGTTTTTTACATTAAATTATTTCTTGTAACAACAAACAGAATGGATCCAATATGGACATTGCCTATGATTATGAGAAGTGCATTGGCTTGAAGGTGAAACCACGCAAAGGAGATGGGCTCTTATTTTATTCTCTGTTTACAAATGGGACAATTGACCCAGTAAGTTACAGAATCTTGTTCTTTTATGATTATTGACTAATTTATTATGCTATATGATAAAATTGTAGCATTTAGTCATAAAAATTGTAGGCCAACACATGCACAAGTCATTATTGTCCTTTTAAATATAAGAAGCCCAATTTGTTTAAAAAAATTATGGCCTCTAAAAGCTGTGAGACATATCATTATCTTGTAATCACCTTTACTTTGATGAGCTCAGGAAATATGCACCATATATTAATGAAGCTATGTTTGACAAATGTGAATATATCATGCTCAAATGTTTTATTTTTTACTCAAATAGCTTGGTAGCTTATGCACCAAAGGTTAGCATAGATGCGATATTCACTAATAGGTCAAACTTGCCTCGTATCACTCGAGCAACTTGTGTATGATGGAAGCTAGTGTAATCAAGGACTATAGCCAAGCAAACTTGAGAAGTATATCAGAAATGGACTTGGTTTTTGTTTTGCTAAATGTTGTTTTTCAATATATTATTTGCAAACGAACAGGTTTAATTTGTGCTTCTTGTATTCCTTAATTTTCTCTCCTCCTTAGTTTTCCCTCAGTTCATTTCTCTTGATGGCTTCATCAAATGTGCTTGTGATAGGAAGTGCATTTATCTGTTTGCGATAGGCAGTTAAGCGTTGTCCTGTACTTCTAATTCTACATGGCATTAGAAGCAGCTCTGTTTTCTCCAGATAACAGGCCAAATTGTCATTCACTTTTGTATTTCATATATAAAGGTCTAAACAAACTACAGGAAAATATATGGGATGATGGTGTAATTGAGAGTTGAAACTCTAGATAAAGAATAACAAAAGGAACTGCTTTGCATGAGCATGCACTGCTATGTTTATAATATCCATGCAGTGTTATTTAATCAGTTAGGGACTTCTCCAGCATTCAAAGTTTTATGTTTTGTTCTGTGTTGGTAGGGAATCACCTCATGCTTGTCAATTTGTGTGTATTCCAATGAAACTTTATCAAACTTCAGCATTTATTACATTTGCCAAGTGTTATTTGTGCCACTCTCAAGTATGATCTTTGCAGCTGGGTCTGCCCAATACTTGAAAATTGACTATTCTAGTATGAAATATCAACAATACAAGTGACATCATGATTTTTTCTTAAAGAAATTATATGTTAGGGATGTGGACATATATATTTTAAGAAGACCTATAGCTATTGTGGATAGACGAGGTAGGATAATTAGTATGAGTGGCACGAGGAGATGCGGAGGGAGGCGTTAAAAGGTTTTACTAGAAGCTATAGATAAAATATAAACATTTTGAATCAAAATAAGAATATTGCTTTCTACATAATTCAATGATGAAAGAAATCTATGTAGCTAACCTTAGCTAGTGGGACATTATGACTTGATGCATGTTAGAGGGACAAGTCCAAAAACTCTAGTTTCGAGGTTCATACGATCGAATGGTAACTTGACTGCGCACAATAACATGCAACTTTACAGGGTTATACATGCAAAAATAAGAAAAAAAAAAGGGGATTAAAAGTTTATTATGATGCTGAGAATTTGACTTATATTTCTGTTTTTCTACTTTCCAGGCATCACTCCATGGTAGCTGCCCCGTGATCAAGGGAGAGAAATGGGTGGCAACAAAGTGGATTAGAGATCAAATTGAGAAGTAATCTGCAGTGTAGATTTCTCAATATTTGTTCCTTGTGCATTTACCTGTTACTGTATAAAACAACGTGATGGGGAAAAAAAAAACAAGGAAGAGTTGATCCGCTTGACAGAATCAAGAGGGAAATTTTTTTGGAGCCACTTGATCAGCTGAAGAAAGATCCGTGAATTGTTGTTCAGACCAGCTGTGCAAAGCTGTTTTTGTCGGTAGATTTATCGATACGCCTCAAGGGATTGAAAGGTTGATTGCCATGTTACTGTAGTTTGTTTTTCCCCGGAATTCCATGGCAGATGAGTTAATTATTTAATACACGTCGATTCCTAATCATATACATTCAGGCGATTGCATGTTGTATGGGAATTTCTTGATTGTTAGGACAGTTTTTTTGTTGGTTGCTTAAATTTAGGACAGTAAATAATTCTCGAGAGCTATTATAGTTTTCCTTGTGCATTTACCTGTTACTGTATAAAACAACGTGATGGGGAAAAAAAAAAGAAGACAATTCCACTTGGCCAACAATTAGGGAAAGGGAAAAAAAAAACAAGGAAGAGTTGATCCGCTTGACAGAATCAAGAGGGAAATTTTTTTGGAGCCACTTGATCAGCTGAAGAAAGATCCGTGAATTGTTGTTCAGACCAGCTGTGCAAAGCTGTTTTTGTCGGTAGATTTATCGATACGCCTCAAGGGATTGAAAGGTTGATTGCCATGTTACTGTAGTTTGTTTTTCCCCGGAATTCCATGGCAGATGAGTTAATTATTTAATACACGTCGATTCCTAATCATATACATTCAGGCGATTGCATGTTGTATGGGAATTTCTTGATTGTTAGGACAGTTTTTTTGTTGGTTGCTTAAATTTAGGACAGTAAATAATTCTCGAGAGCTATTATAGTTATATGAGTTTCTACCATACGATGCATTCGGCAGCCGATCAACACATCGGCTTGAAGACACGTATAAACACAAACCTTTGAAAGCATCATAGCCCAGCATGATCTCTAATAGCGTATGACGCTCTCCTATCCGTGTGCTGCAACGGCAAAAGACGTGATCCGCTATCTTGGTTTTACTCGTGTCGACCCCGAACGCCAAACAGGGTAATCCCCCCCCCCCCCCCCCCCTAGAGATGCTGGGAACCACCGTTGGATGCCTTCTCTGGCGTCCACATATGAGTTGCGATGGCGACACGCTACCCTTAAGGACGCGCGCTTCTGGACGCTTGGCGGCATCCAAAACGAGTCGCTCGTGTCCGTCCACGGCAAGATCTTCCAACCGCGCGCGGCTACATCGCCGACGAGTAACGCCAAACGCGGCGTCTACGTGTGCGGACAATGCCACCGTGCATGTCCCCATCACGCGCCTTCTCTCGAACCTTCTCCAAAGCTGCGGCATCCGAAGGACCGGTAAGACGATGAGCCTTTGGGTAAGTTTTTCCCCGTGGAGCTGGAATAGTGATGAGCTTACGACTCTTAGCTTTGCTTGTGTTCACAGGGCTGAGGAAGGAGGTGAGGACGTGCACGTCCTGTGGGAGATGCTGCGGAAGACCGACCCGGAGATCGGACGGCACTCGCCGGCATGCAGCATGTTTCATTACGTTCTGACGTTGAAACATGTTCGATTGGCTACGTAGATGGTGTCACTGAGCTACTAAAACCAAAAAACTGGAATCTTTTGGGTGCGTATTCGATGGCGTGATCGACCTGTACTCTTACCAAACAAATCAAGTACCGCAACGGCGACGAACTCTTCTCAGATAACTACACTTTCACATCTACCTTATGAAATGCCAATAAACTCACATCTCCCTTGATCAGCAGTTCAGATAACTACAAATTGACGTTCGATAAGGTATCAGAGACTTGCCATCTCTACGTATACGAAAGGACGTGTCACCGATAAAGACTAGTCGATCATTCAATTTTCATGATACAATGAAGTGATCAGAAGATAACAAAACCACTACAGCTTAGAAAACATTGATTGATGTGCACATGTGATGTTCGACCATCTTCACCACACGGGACTTTGAGAAGCCAAGCGTCCTCATACGAAGAGATTTAGAATCGCCGGCTTCTCTGCTGCGGTCTGATCTCCACTTCCTCCCTCGCTTATCGTTGTCACCGAGCTCGCAGACGTTGCCGATGGCGTCGACGCCCGCCGCTTGTTGTCCCCGCCGCCATCTGGTGACTCTGGCATCGGGTACAGCTCGCGAGTGGGAGGTCTCTTGGCACCATAATCTCTCCTCCTCTTCCTCGTTGGTGGAGCGGAGGAGGACGACGAGGGTGAGACCCCTCTCCTTTGATACTTGTACAGCTCCTTCGCATCGGCTGCGCCGGCCAGTTCCGGCAGCGGATGAATGGTTCCACCACCAAGCACTGTCGCCACCGCCGCCTGGCACAGTTGCCAGTTCCCGGTCCACAGCAGCCCCGTGGCGCCGGTCACGGGGTTGATGGTGCGGCCGCACGCCTCGTAAAGCAAGGATCGGAAGGCAGCTGCAGGAGAGGGACGCTTAGTTCCAGTCTTTTAGGACGATAAGAGAGTGCTATCAGGTACACGTGAACAGTACACACCGGGGCGACGAGGAAGAGGGACGGAGGAGAGGAAGGAGAGGAGGGTGGAGCGGCCAAAGAACTTGGCGACGAAGGCGGTGGCGTGAGCCTGCGCGCCGGCGCCGTCGATGCACTGGATACACGGCCGGAGGATGCAGGTGGCGCTGCAGCCCCTCCGCAGTACTCTGCAACCGTTGCAGCTCATCTTCTATCTATCGATCTCTCATCCAACAACGATCACAAAGACACTCTCCTCCCCTGCTCTGTATATAGCGAGCGAGAGAGACGAGAGGATCCGCCCGAGGTCATGGGGTTGTGAGAGCGAGGCCAGCGGTGCATGAGGTTTGTATCTGGATCCGCCGTTCGATTGCGTTCATGAGCGGTGAGCGGTTGCTCGATTTGACGGTTGCAATTCGAAGAAACGGTGGGGGCGGCTTCGATGCATGGTTCAGATGCGGGAAAGGGGTGTTCCCAACGCAGCAGATGTTGGACCGGATCCCGATCCGATGTCGTGAGGGATTACGTAGGATGGATGGCGAAGACAGATACATCCTCCGATTGTGTTTGCTTTATTTCCCTTAACACAACGGGATGAAAGCGAAACACATACTCGGCTGGTCAACCTAATGTATCGCAAGAAACATAACAATACAATGTTATTTGTACGTATGATGTAATGTACATACATCCATAAGTCAAAGAAAATGCTTATCGTACTACCTGCTTTGCTTACCGCCGTACCCGTATATAAATATAACTCATCCTTCGGGCGCGTGTCAGAGCTACATCATGTCGGGCCCGCAGCAATCTCCAATCGCAAGGCAGGTGAATGAAACGTGTAGGTAACAACAAAAATGACCCCGCAAGATCTGGGCCCCACTTCGCGGAGCGGACGAGGACCGGGTTTGGGGATCCGATCCATTAGGTGGACAGATTCGTCATCAGATGCACGGTCCGATTGCACCGGCATCGGATGATATTGGACGGTGGAAAAGACCCGATTGCAAGCCCCATTTCATAAGCCCGCTTCACACGACAGTGGCCGCAACAACCCCCAACCGCTCCCCTCCCCCTCCCCCTCCCCGTTCCCCCGCGTCCTTGCCGCCGCCGTCGCTCTCGTCGGAATGATGGCATCCGAAGGCGGTGTGGACCACCGCCTGCCACGGATCGCGTCCGCCATACGCGTCATTCCCGACTTTCCCAAGCCCGGTAATTCACGGATCTTGGAAACCCTGGCACCTTAGTGGGCTTCTTGAAAACCCCGTGTTGGGGATCGGGGTTTTGGGGCGATCGGTTGCGGGTTTCGCTGTTCTTGATGGGTTTAGTGTGGGTGTAGGTATCATGTTTCAAGATATCACGACCCTGCTGCTCGATCCCAAGGCGTTCCGGGATACCATCGATATGTTCGTGGAGAGGTACAGAGATCAAGAGATCACGGTTATCGCAGGTAATCGTGTTCACAGCATTCTTATAAGTAAATCTTAATCTAGTTTTATTATGCCAATGACCTTCTGTTTCGTTTGTGATAAGGGCATGGAAGATGCTTGAACATATGCTTCCTTCATTATTCTTCTCGTTTACATCCTAAAGATGTTCAAGATAAGAATGACATGGGGTAATCTACGAATTCCAACACTAGAAAAACATCCAGTGAGGCTGAATTGCTACATTCTGAAGGCAGACCATCACGTTTCCCAAGATTGGAAGGGTAGAAGCCTAGGAAATTCTAGGTTATTTTCTAGGATAAGCAGATTACTTCTCCTTTTGTGCCACTTTAGACGGTTATGGATGTTGTATGTTTTGGAAATTAAGCATTCTTTTCACCATTCATTTGCTTGTCGCCTCATTTTCTTGATTATGAATGATGTGGATACTGGAGGAACCAACAAAAATAGTTGGTGACAGAACTTTTGATTTGACAAGCTGTTCTTTTCTTTTCTTTGTTTTAGATAGAATTAAAGTCAGATCCCCTTTTTAGTTGAATTCTATTGTACAATATGTTCATTGACTTAATCATATATTTTTTTAATTGCTGATATTGACAGTGTATAAATATGATCATGTCTTTTCTTGTTCATCTGTTACTGCACAACGCATAATTATATCCACTAAAATATACTTGCATTAAGATGTCGTTCCTCAGTTTGATTTCTATAGTTTGAACAGGTGTCGAAGCAAGAGGATTCATATTTGGCCCTCCCATTGCGTTAGCTATAGGAGCAAAGTTTGTTCCTCTGAGAAAGCCAAAGAAGCTACCTGGTATGTTGTTCTCTTGCATCTTTTTCTTGTTAGAAGTGTGTTGCAAACAATAGCTAACCATTTGTGCTGCTTATTAGGGGAAGTTATTTCTGAGGAATACTCCCTAGAATATGGTACAGACAGAATGGAAATGCATGTAGGAGCTGTACAGCCAGGGGATCGAGCCCTTGTCATTGATGATTTAATTGCAACTGGAGGGACATTATCTGCTGCAATCAGGCTCCTGGGTAATTTGCCATTGATTCATTCTTCAAGTTGTTGGTTTTCCTGTCATAAGGTGCTTTTATATCCACTGTGTCATGGTTACATTGATCACCGCTCTAATGTGCAATATGATCATCCTTGAGGAAATTAATTGACAATGATGGAAATGCATGTAGGAGCTGTACAGCCAGGGGATCGAGCCCTTGTCATTGATGATTTAATTGCAACTGGAGGGACATTATCTGCTGCAATCAGGCTCCTGGGTAATTTGCCATTGATTCATTCTTCAAGTTGTTGGTTTTCCTGTCATAAGGTGCTTTTATATCCACTGTGTCATGGTTACATTGATCACCGCTCTAATGTGCAATATGATCATCCTTGAGGAAATTAATTGACAATGATGGAAATGCATGTAGGAGCTGTACAGCCAGGGGATCGAGCCCTTGTCATTGATGATTTAATTGCAACTGGAGGGACATTATCTGCTGCAATCAGGCTCCTGGGTAATTTGCCATTGATTCATTTTAGTAGATTTTACCACAAAAATGATATTGTATTTAAATAAGTTTTGAGAAGTTCGTTTTGTAATGTTAGATGTCATCATTTTTAACCAAATGTTTTAATACACATGCTTTTTGGTCAAGCCTGCTTGCTTGTGTGTTGCTTCTTATTTTTGAGGATTTAAGTCATATTTTCGTAGCATTCAAAAGTAAAGCTCCATTTGTTATTTAATTATTTGAAAAATAACACATTCTTTTTCTTTGGACTGAGGTTCTTCCTCTAGTAATGCCATCCATGTTCCAGTTGTATGATGTTTTTTTAATGAAATTATTGCTTTAATCTGGCTCATCAACTTATATAGTGTTTCAAAGAATAATAATCTAGTATCTGGAGACGAGCATTAGTGCTAATGGTAGGTTACTTTACAGTTTCTTGGATGTTAGTTGTTCATGGAAACAACCTTTTTATCTGCTAAAGCTGGGTATTGATCATCTTGGGTTAGATCAGGTTCAGATGGGATAATAATGTATACTGCATCCGTAAGTTGGACCAACGTCTAATGCGTCAGGATTCGTTGAACTGGATCTGACCAATATGGTTTTTGAGTTGGATCGAGTAGGACAAATGGGTTATGTCGGGTCGGTATTTTAAGGAATAATTTGCTTTATTTTATTTGCAAAAAGAAAAACAAAAGGATTCAATAAGGTTGAAGTTCACAATAAAGGAAACGTATGCTCAGCAGGATATATCAATGGTTTATGATTTGTGATCATGTTCTGATCCATATTCCTTGCAGGTCCCTCTCATATTGTAACTTATTAGGTTGGCTTAATGAGTTCAGGTTTGAGATATCCACCTCTGTTGCCTCGCAGAGAGAGGTAAGGGTGCTAAAATATGGCCCTTCTGGATTCCCTTATTTAGAAAAGCTCTGTGCGTTGAGTTGCTCTATTTTGGTAATTCAGTGATCTTCTAGCAATTCTTGTATTTTTCATGTTCTTTTAGTTATTTTGAATATGAAGTTCTATAACAAGCAAATTTATATCTATATTTGTCGTATTGCATATCATGAAGTCTTTTGATTTAGAAAAATAAAAGTAGATCTGAAATCTTTGTTGGAGGGTTTTAGGAAATTTATAAGGTTGCTAGATGAATGATAAGTCAAAACATGAGAATATCCATTTAATTAGATCAAGACTTGTTCAAAGTAGATCTGGGTTGGTTCTGTTCAAAACATTAAAAAATTAGACCAAAGCTTGTTCAAAATTTGATGTTCTGGCCCAGAGAATGATTTTTTTTTTTTCCATAGAATTCTGATCTGTTGTGGCCATTTTTGCATAAACTACATTCCATGATCTATGATAGTTGTAAAGTCACTTAAATAGTCCGCACAGCATAGAATTTGAGAATTAGGTTTTCTTGTCTCTCATTGAAAACTGGGAACAATCACCCAATCCTCCTGTGGGGCCATTGAGGACCTGAGAGTGTTATTGATGAGCTAAAACTCACTATAGGCTACACAGTATAGTCGTTAATGTGGACCTATGGTTTTATGACTTGATGGTCTGAAGTGGATCGACCAAGACCCGAACCAACCCACCAGCAGATCACTATATCTTGTCCCAACATGTCTCCTTGAACAGGTGGAGTTGAACTGATGGTTTATGGTTGGAATTCCCAGCTGTACGCTGAAACTGTACAATTTGTGTTTAAGTTGCCACTCTTATAGTTCATGGTCATGTGTAGTGAAATAGGCTACGTTATTTATACATTAATACAATTTTGTTATTTAAGTATTTTGAAAGTTTGATAGGTTTCAGAAATCTTTAATATGAAGTGTTTTAAGCACAAAATTATTAGAAGGCAGGGCGGAGTTCTATGAAAGTGATGTAAATGCCCATGTTTCTTGATCATATTCATGTGCAACCTTGTAAATTATTCGAGTGATTTGAAAAATGGACCTAACCAAAGCTTCATGCTCCTAGGCAAACATGTAGCCTCATTTGTTGGTTAAGCTGCAATTCCTGGCTTACGGGATTATCTTAACAGGGCAGATGAATGCAGACCTCTCGATACCTGTTTTTTCTTTTGTTTTTATTGTAGGACATATATCACTACTACTGTAGACCTAGTTGTGCCTGAACAGATATTTGTTTTTGCAGTACATGTTATGGCTTTATATATTGTGTCCACTTTTAAAATCATTGTGTATGATTTAAACTGTCAGCCATTTGAAGTCTTTTTATTCGTTTAGGTTAACAGTACATGTCAGTGGAAGATAAAATGGATAAAAAGCACACACATCGGAGTCTTGCTATCTCTCAAAATACCTTTTTAAGATTGCTATCATATCGTTTGTATTGATTTGCAGAGCGTGTTGGAGCTGAGGTGGTTGAATGTGCTTGTGTCATCGAATTGCTAGAGCTAAAGGTTTGTTGTTATCTGTCCGTCCAAAGCATTTCTTACCAGTTCACAAGTGAAAATTTACTATGCTTGCTTCATAAAGGAGATGATATATATATATATATATATATATATATATATATATTGGTGAGGGATTGGTTCCAAAACAAGCAACATATGTGAATTGTACCAGTTTGAGAACAAGTCGACAAAAATAGATATTTCTTGTTTGTTATTAAAATTAAGGTTTTATTTTCTTTATTTTTTTTTTTGGGAATCGTACTTGTTTATTTTTAGTTGATAATTTGTTGGTGGTCCAGGGACGTGAGAGGTTAGGCGGTACACCACTCTTTGTGCTTGTTAAAGCGGCATAGTTTGTTCGGAGGCTTCCTCTGATAGGTCAATTGAGATTGGCTAAGTGCATTATTTGTTTCATCCATTTACAGACAGTTGTAATTTGATACCATAGCTGCTCCCAGTTACGGAAAAAAAATAAAAAATTAAAAACTCTTTTTACCAAAGACCGTAAAAATACAATTACAAGTGTGTTTTGCAACTCATGTTTTGCAGAGTAACGAGAAGTCCAGTAATTTTAATCTATTTTCAATTATATATATATATATATATATATATATATATATATATATATATATATATATATATATATATCTGTGTGTGTGTGTGTACTGGATGATTTTCTGAATCAGACGTTTGTCTTTGTTACTACAAACCTTTTAAAGTTTTTAAATTTCATAACTGATTCCACATTAATTCCACATCAAAGAGTCAAATCCTAAACTTTCTTAGCCAAACTCACACGAGAATTCGATGAATCTCGTTTCTTCGTACATTCCATATTTATTAAATCTAAATATGGAACAGGATCTGATATCAAATATCCAGCAAGAAACAAGAGAGGATATGATACTTATTAAATCTAAATACAACACCACGCGACATATTCCGCGCTCCTTTTTCTTTTTTTTTTTTTCTTGGCACCGACGAACATTTCTCACTAAGTTATATTATCAACAAAAGGAATTTTGTCCGGATCTAAGAAACCATGATGTTGTTAAATTAATCCAAATGTCACAAAAGGAATTTCAAAGAAACAACTATCGTCCTTTTTTCCGATAATATCAACAAAAGGAAATTGGTCGCTCCCTGCGCATCACAGGATGATGATAATGATGATGTTCAAGAAACCAAACGGGTCGCTGTGACCAAAAAGCGTGAGATTCTTTGGAGCAAAGGAACAAGGAACAGAAAGAAATAATCAAGTGTGAGAATTGACCAATTCTTGGAACAAAACAAATGAATAAATAATTTTTTTTTTCTTTTTTCCTTCAGAAACAAAAGAATAATGATAAGAATCACGTACGATTACCAAAATCGTTTCACACGCAAAATAAACTCCGCAGAATGAGACACGAAATTCCCAAACAATAAATACCATCATAGATCATCCGGATTCAAATATCAACCAGGTGAGAAACAGAAGAGCATACCTACTTTTATTTAGTCTAAGATAACATACGACGCCACGCTCTTCTTTGGACAGCTTAACATTTCACACTACGCTCTTCCCCATGCATAATATCATCGTCTAACGATCTATGCTGTTAAATTAGTCCAATTGTCACAAAGCGGATTCAAGAAGCAAATATCATCATCTTTCCGATTAAATCCTCGAGGACAGCCTTTTTTTTTTTTTTTTACAAAAGAAATGAAAACACACACAAAGACCACTCCCAGCCTATCACAGGATTCTGTTCAAGAACCCAAAGGGATCGCTGGCTGTGACAGACAGACCTGGGGATTGATCACCAAAATAGATAAACCCAAACAATGCAATAAACATCACGGAATTGGATCAAGAACCGAGCATACTCATTATTCTAAAGATTCTTGAAGAAAAAGGAACAAAGAACAGTTATGGAAAAATGCGATCAGCAAGCGATCTTGATTCAACCACGACTCCGAAAATTCTTAGAAAGGAGAACAAATAGCGAAAAAGAATCCGAGCCTGAGTTACTCCCTCTTGCTTCCGGTCCTCGTGATCCGAGCAGGTAGTGCAACGCAGAAGCAGTTATCGAGGGCAGGAGGACCTTCACGCCGAACCCGTCCCAAGAGATCATTCGACCTCATATGATAGAGTCGAACGAACGACGATGGAAACGGTACCAAGATCGAGAAAAAAAAAAACGACCCTAAACGAACGAAGGAAGAAGAGAGGTCGAGGGGCATACCCTATCCCACGATGAGACTCTTGGGAGGTTGGTTGTGCCATCGGAGGAGGGATTAGAAAGCTCAAACTATTCGACCTGGGAAGGCTCCTATGGAGGATGGGATCGAACGATCCATGGAGGGTAGGGTTTATTCGTGTGGGGAAAGATAAGAGAAAAGATGCAGAGGAAGAACGAGAGGGCTTTGGACAGGTCGGGCGGGGTTGGGGGCGGGGAGAGCTCTCCTTTTAACTCGACTTTGTCACGTGCACACAGCCACCGACTCATAATGGCCACCGCCACTAGCTGCTGCGTGACTCACCCCTGAAAACTGTGACGGTGACCACGTGCGTCGCTGGTCCCACGGCAGTCGTGCTCACATCACCCCGTAAAAATTTCTGTGACACGAGAACACTTGATGCAGCTCATTGGAGCTTTCAAGAACTACTACTACTTCCCTGATTGAACAGCATCAGGAAGTGCGAAAAATTAATTGATTTTTTGGAACACAAATTAGTTTGTTCCAATAGAAATATGGAGCCTATGGCTACAAAGATCCAGTTTGATGAGAAATAAGACGGGATTACCCATAGGTTAACGGACATGAGTTTAAGCTATGTTTACGCTCTTTTACGGGCTAAGATAAAATTGCTCTCTCTGCTATTTTCCCGCCCATATTTTGTCCAAGAAATTACGCGATCGAATCGATCCAAAGGTCAGCAAGAAATGGGATCAAGGAGCGATCTTAATCTGAAATGCTCCGAAGATTCTTGAAAGTCGTAGGAACAAAGAACGGAAAGAAAAGCCCATCTTATTTTGAGTACTACGAAGATTCTTGGAGACGAGAAAAAAGACGAAGAACAGAAAGAAAAGCCAAAGCCGTGAAGGAACGGGATCAAGAAGCCGTCTCGACAAAGATTCTTGGAGAAGAGGACAAATCGATGATACCTGAGCCAAAAGAAATTAGTTGGACCTTCCGATCCGAGCAGGCGGCGAACACCGAGAGGTCGTCGCGGAAGCAGCAACGGGGCACGGATCCTCGGATGAAACCGTCCCAGTAGAGCATTCGACCTCACGTCCTCGATAGAAAGAGCGGACGAACCCTAAACAGCGGGTTCGAGATCAAGATACGAAACCCTAAACAGAGGGAGGGGAAGCAGGGAGAGGGATCGAGGTGCATTACCTGTCACAAGATGAGACGAGGAAGCGATCGCTGGAATCGGGGGAGGTGCCATCGGACTCAGAGGTGGCTCGATCCGAGGAGGCGCGCTCATGGCGGGCGTATTGGATCGGGAGATCCATCGGAAGAACGGTGGGGTGGGTTTGGATGAGACGGAAGGAGGAGCGAGAGAGCGGGAGAGAGGAGTCCAATCTCCTTTTGTCCACTTCAATCTTCCCTTTAGTATGCGGCCAACTCCATTGATTGGGTTCCACAAGTCATTTAAAAGCACTTTTAATCATCTGGTGAAATATAACCACATCCATGTTCATTTATTATCAAGTGTGTTAAGTTAAATTTGCATAGGCAATCTATCATATCCATGAAGTCTGCCACCAAATCAAATGCTCAGAAAAGAGGAAGCACTGCATGCAACTCATCCACTACAATCAGAAAATATAGAACATAAAACAACATGTCAGATGATGCTTACATGTCCAATACCACCAATGTGTAAAACCTTACATGAGTCATCTTCCTCTTTCTGATAGAGTTTTGAACAAAATCTTTAACAATGTGCTACAACAAAGAAAAATCCAAGAAAAGTTGTCAAGGGGCTTTACTTCCACTTGTAGCTTCCCGTCACAGAAACAAGAAACTGATGCTGCAGATTGCTGCTCCTTTTTTCTTTCATAGACATATTCCTTCAGAATCAGTTTTGTTTTATTCTATCATCACCGAATCCATCTTTCCATGTGGGGATCAAAAGAAGCAACTTGGAAAAACAGCAAAAAGCAATTTAGGCATGTTTACCTGACCTCTGCTGCATGATCCTTAAATAGACCCGACTGGTAATAACTTGACGACCGCAGCAATGGGCATTCCTAAGAACCCAAGGAAAACAGTTACAAACCACTGTGACATTGTAAGTGGTATCGTGTTTGCAAAGTCCCCAAGAAATTGGACGATTATAAATTGAAAGACGACGGTGCTGATGAGAACGGCCAGAAAGACATAGTTCTGCAAGATGCCCCGGAATACATTTATCTTCTCCATCTCTCTAGAGCTTATCTCATTGAACACCTGCATAAGACAATTCATCAAGTAAAAAAATACATGCTCTGGATGGTACAGGAGAAACTTGCTACCTGCCTTTTTTTAAACTTGAAACAAACTACAAATTCTGAGACAACAAAGATGTTAAAAATTGTTCAATAAGCTAGGTTTTAGAAAGATATTTTACAAGTGTAAAGTGTTATAACAGTGGCTATCGAGTAAAAGGGATAAGGCTGTAAGATGTACAAGAATGATTGGAATGATATGTGAATAATAATTTTAACCTTTCGTGGGTTGTATTTAAAATTAAGTAATCCTGTGTCTAAACAAATAGTGTGTATGTTATCTGGAAGATCTAAGATCCAATAGTTACAGTTGTGCTGTTCACAAATTTTATTGTGCAAATCAACAAGCAATCCTAGTTAAATGGCACTCTTACGTCAGTCTAAACCTGAGGCAAGTCACTGATGAATTATCCATTGATTTCATTTTTTTTTAAATGTAAAGGTAAGTTCTTTCTCAAAAATGTCCACACATATATCTAGTAGTTTCTTCTAGTAGGAACAACACTAACGAATCCTGAAACAACATATGTTTTGAAAATAAAATTCTAGAATCTAGTGAATTACCTGACAGAAAACAAACGAATTGAATGTGATAGTGTTAAGAGTAAGATCAGTGTCAGGGCCATCAAGCCGAAATAACTGTTTTCCCTGTGTCTGGAGATACCATATTGTGATGAATTGGTATATTGATTGTCCCAGGATATTTCTCCACATTGTGTTGTTGATAAATTTCCCAGTCCTTCCAACTGGTGCTCTTTGCATCAAGTCATCACGTGGCGGTTCAGTGGCTAATGCTAATGCTCCTAAGGTGTCCATAATCATGTTCACCCAAAGTAGCTGAACAGCAGTAAGTGGAGCATTTCCTAGAGCAAAAGAAGGGCAAAGTAAGAGGAAATGATACTAAAAATTAAAACAAAAATTAAAACTGGAAAAGTAAATTTGGCCCAGAAAGCAAGTTAAATATGCTTAACCTGACCAGCAGGCTGAGGAGAAATTAACAACTAGAGCAACCACATTAACCGTAAGCTGAAACTGCACAAACTTTTGAATGTTAATGTATATAGAACGTCCCCATTTTGCCACAGTCACAATTGTCGAGAAATTGTCATCTAGAATTATGACATCAGCACTTTCTTTAGCTACCTGCATGATGTAACATAGTAAGTGGAAAATATAACTTCGGGTGCCAAATGAAC
Source organism: Musa balbisiana (assembly GCA_004837865.1). Classification (NCBI taxonomy): domain Eukaryota; kingdom Viridiplantae; phylum Streptophyta; class Magnoliopsida; order Zingiberales; family Musaceae; genus Musa; species Musa balbisiana. The sequence continues at coordinate 41,788,813 of CM017191.1, read as the reverse complement.
ATGACATTAATCTGCTAGTCAGTCACAAAAATATTGATAGTTCAATGGGATCCATTTGATAATAGTTATATGAGTAAATATGTACAATTTCAGCTAGACAAATTCCTTGATAATGTAGTCATTGGTGGTTTCTCTCTTAATGATCAGCACAGTGCCAAGAAAAACAAATTGTTACTTTAAAGTGTACAAATTTATACTCAGTTTTTATAAATAAAAACTTAGTATAAATTAGACTGTTAATCTCGTATGGGTAACTACCATCAAACTGGGTACACAAGAGCCCTGGAAGTCTTCCCACTTACTACTGTCAGATTATGAAACAATTACTTGACCTGCTGACTCATTGGGTGTGTCAGATTCAGTGAGGTGTTGATGAACACTATCGAGGTGGAACGTTTCCAACATAAATTTACATCCTTAATCCACAAAATAAGGGCTTCAGTGCAAATAAAACATTGTGCACTAAAACACCCATGTTCGGAATAATGAATGTTCTTGAACTTTAAAAACTGATTACTTACATATATCGACTGGAAATCTATACTTTGACAGGTAATCACCAGTGGATAATACTTTTTTTTTGTTTCATAATGCTTTAAATAAATCAGGTTTCCAGAAAAACCATTTGAGAATTACCTCAGTTCCTGCAATGCCCATTGCAAGTCCAATATCTGCCTCGTGAAGTGCAGGAGCATCATTTGTGCCATCACCAGTCACAGCAACAACTTCATTGAACATGGTCCGCAAGTGTTTTACTAAGGTATGCTTATCTAATGGTGAAGATCTGGCCATTACCTAGCAAATAAAAAATGAACAAGTTGATGAGATCCAAGCTTTATTTAACTGTCAATAAGAGATATATCAAAAGTATCACGAGAGCAACCTGAATTTTTGGAATCAGTTCCATCAATTCTTCCAGATTCTTCTCACGGAACTCTGGACCTTCTATAGCTACACCCTCGTCAGTGAGAATACCACATTCCCTAGCAATTGCTTTTGCTGTATTTATGTTGTCTCCTGTAACCATTCTCACGGTAATTCCTGCAGCCCTACAAGTTGCAACAGACTCCTTGACACCCGGACGGACAGGATCCTTGATTCCTACAATTCCAATACATGTATATCCTTCGAATGAAATTTTATCCTCAGCAGAGAAATTGTCACCAATTTCCTTATATGCAAGGCACAGAGTCCGAAGAGCTTCACCAGCAAAACTATCAATTGTGCTCTTAAGAAGATTCAGAGCTGCTTCATCAAGAGGCACGACATTACCTGAGGGATCTACATAATTGTCGCAAGCGCCCAAAATTATCTCAGAAGCACCTTTACAGTGTGCACGGTATCCTCCTTCAGAAAGTTGGAGCACCACCCCCATTCTCTTCTTTATGGAATTGAAGGGCTCAACTTTAACAAGTTTAGTTTCCTGACGTTGTGCCTGAAAATCCCCACCCAGTGATAAACCCAGTTCCAATAAGGCAGTCTCTGTTGGTGTTCCCAAGATTTCAAGCTTTCCATCCTGGTTGGTCACCACCTCACCACCTGTGTTATTAAAAATGGATTGTAGAAGAGTTTTACGTGCAGAATCTGGGACATAGGAGCTTAAGTTATCAACTTTCTCAGAACTATTTACTTCCACGACATTTCTGCAGATACAAGCTTTTACAACAGTCATATGATTGGTTGTCAGCGTTCCAGTTTTGTCACTACAAATTGTTGTCGCTGAGCCCATAGTTTCACAAGCCGCAAGGTGGCGGACTAGTGCCTTGTCATTCATCATCTTCTTCATTGCAAAAGCAAGGCTCAACGTCACAGCTAAGGGAAGCCCTTCTGGAACTGCAACCACAACAATTGTGACTGCAATAGCAAAAAATTCCAACATCTCCAGTGCATCATCGCCTGACCAGCTCAATAACAGGCCGTCATGATATTTCCGACTAACAAGTCTTTGAGCCAGCACTGCAAATGTTATTACCGCAAAAAACAAACCAATTTTGCCAATGATAGTTGCAACTCCATTCAGTTTGACCTGTAATGGAGTTTCATCATCTCCTCCTTCACTGAGTGTAGCAAGCAGCTTACCCCATTGTGTTCTCATGCCAACAGTTGTTACCAACATTTTACAATATCCATCCTGGACTTTAGTCCCAGACAGAAGAAAAGGGTATTCTGCATTTACACAGACAGGTTCACTCTCACCTGTCAGACTTGATTCATTGATCAACAAGGAATATCCAGATATAAAAAGCCCATCAGCAGGGACTTGATCCCCAATTGATAAATGCACGATATCACCAGGAACAAGATCATAAATAGAAATCTTCTGTCTGAAACCATCTCGTGTCACTTGTATAGAAATCTTCTTTTTCTCCTTATCCAAATCTTTGAATTGTAAAGACTGCCTGTAGTCGCTCATTGCAGTGACAAACACAACTAACAGGATGCTTGCGACAATTCCAAGGCCATCATGGGCACCTTTTGGCCATCCTTCCATGGCAATGCCAACGACTAGAGATATGAAGGCACAAGCCGCGAGAATTATCAATGTAGTGTCTTGAAGTGCTTCCCATACAAATACCCAAAAACTCCGGACCTTGCTTTCAGTGAACTTATTTATACCATAAATCTCTTGCCTCCTCTTTAACCTATCCTCGGTGGTAGTCAGTCCTTTAGTCGTAGATGTGGAAAGCTTATTTGCAATGCCATCCATGCCACCATGAATTTTCAACTTCTTCACATCATGGCCTTCGACAATAGATCCCAACTCATCAGCACCAATCTGAAAACCTGCTGCCTTGACCACATCAGGTACGACATATTCACTATGTAATGTGATTCCTGAAATACATTTTGGAATTACAATTTTTTTAACAGATGTGACATGTCAGTAAAGTCAACAAACTTGCTACAGAGATCAATACGGCTAGAATGACAAGAAATTACAAGTACCCTGTATAAACTGCAGTGCAGCTTTTGAAACCAAAACAGCAATCCGCAATTTCTCCTGTCAAATGCAGCGAGTTAATTTGATGACTGATGCAAGGTTGTCAGACAAGCTATATGAATGGAGTGTAGCAGAGTATTAAGATCTCTAAACCTATTAAGTATCACTAATGATGAAACGACATACACTTAATAAGATTCTCAAAAACAGATTGTGATTACAAGCATGTCAAGGATCACCATTAATTACATCTACTGGGAGACACCATCAAGCAGCTTTTGAAACGAAAGGATGAGAACAAATGAAGTACCTCGGTGGCACTTGTCAAACGATTGAGGAACCTACTTTTGATCATTAAAATGAATTGATAATTTCAAGAAAAAGTTGTATCAAGTAATCCCTCCAAAAGATCAGAAAGAAAAGATAGAAGGGGTTAGAAGCGTCCTTAGTAAATTTTACAGAAACCACAATTCACAACAAAATTTCTACTCAAAATAAATGCAAGTACAGTCATCAAATCTGCAACAAAGCAAGGATGATCTACAAAAAATATCTGTGAGTTGTTTCTAGCTAAAGGATAGAGTGGCAATGTTTAGGAATCAAATCTGACTACAGAGAGGCCCATAAGTACCATGAGCTATCGAACAGCATGAGGAAAGCATTGTCAAACTAAATGGCATACATCGCGAGAACTTATCATGAAATTACTCAAACATGTACACACATAAGAAAGCCTGGATAAGGTGGAGTTCACAGAGGCTTGAAAATTTAGATATATGTGAATTAAAGAATAAGTTAATGAGAAGAAAAGACTAGTTCCCAATATTCAAAGGAAATGTAAACAAATAAAATGAAATAATTAAAAAAATGGAAAACAAAAAATTGAAGCACCAGAGAAGCAAATTAACAATCTATGATTAGCCTATGATTTTGAATGTCCCTCCGATTAGTTTTTGTCCTTGAAGTTTCAGGTCATGTTTAGACGACTGCATATGTCTTTCATCTGGATAACACGCATGCATGATATTAAGTCAACATGAAATTTAAAATTTTGACTATTAGAACTAATTATTTTCTCTGGTTAGTTCCATTATCACAGAGTTGCAACAAAATTGGCTCGATTACAGGATGTAAAATTTGTATTAAATCATCACTTTGCTGGCGGCATCACACAATCTGTAAGACCACAGATATGGCACGTACTCATATCTCCTTTGTGATATAGATGCGAATGATTCAACAAGTAAATTAAAAGGAAAAAACGAACTCCTCGTTTCATCGCATTGTGATGCTATGGGAGCATCTGGCTGGCAAATTTAGTGCGAGATCAAGAACCAGAAAGGATCCTCAAAACTTGAATCAGGACCAGTCAACATATATTGCATTTCTAACGTTCAGCTTGTATGATTCGAGCTGATGTGCTGATTATCCAGCTTCGCTTGTAGCAAAACCACGCATTCAAACTCAAATATAGTTCCTTTGATCTGATAAGCAAAGAAATTTCCCATATCCCATCAGTAAGTGACCCGAAATGTGCTCCCTATTTCCTTGTTGCTTACGCTACTTAGCCTGGTTGACATCACAAGCCAAGTTTGACTTCATGAACCAAAATATATAATATGTCCCGGAACCCTAAACTCCGCCCCTCTAAGTAAAACCCTCGCAAAAAGAACAGATCAAGAAACAGCAAGCCAGATCCAAAGAAGAAAAACGTCAAGTGAGGTGGGGAGGAAGAGGGACCTGGTTGGTTTTCTTCATGGCCTCGGCCTCGGAGCGCTTGGAGAGGTTGGCGGTGAAGCGGAAGCGGCGCTTGGGGTTCTTGACGACGCTGCAGAGCTTCCGCCATCGCCGGAGCGCCTCCTCCGACGAGTTCTTCGACTTGACGCCCCCAAAATTGTCGTTGAGGTAGCTCTCCATCTCAACAAACCAAACCTAGAACAAGAACAAACAGATGAGCCGAGCCGAGTCGACTCCTCCACAACCACCACCCGCCTCAATGCTTCCTAGATATGCAGAGATGAGATCTGAGGACGGAGGATTATTCTATCCGCCCCACAAATTATGAGGAACTGGGCAGAACATGGGCGGGGTGGATTGGGGGCGGAACGGGGGACGGGAGGAAACGGAGAGTGCAGTCAACGTTATGAAGAGCGGAGCAGAGTAGGTAAAACTTTTCCTCGCCCTTTTTTGCGTCACGGCTCACTGGGAGAGGCCGGTGATGGAGGCCTTTCTTTAATGCGAATGCGATGCTGGTATATTACTTCTTCCTTTCATTTCCCCCCGTCTTCTTTATCGGGTTGGACACCCACGGCCAGTACCCGATTCTTCGGTTTGCGTCCGACGCCCCCCGTCGCCGTCGTCGTCTTTGTCGTCGTGTCGTTTTGTCCGTGTCTAATCGATCGGTAAATCTTAGAAAATTGGCACAAAAGTCCATCACATATCATATAATTCTCATGGCATGAATCACGCATTAAACTACATTGCGAACCGATAGCTCTGCTTTCCACGACCATTCGTCATGCTCCAGCACTACGTGTATAAGGAAGAAGGTAAAGAGGGACAAGCTACGATGGAATGTTTGAACCAGATGCGTTCCAACTGGTGCAGTGAATGGTCCGTTGGGTCGATTGAAATCGCCATGGAACTTTGACCTATTTGCTTGGAAATCCTTGGAAGCAGTCGGTTTGGGGTCAACAGTTGGTCACACGCAAAAGGTAGGTGGAGACACCTCTCTCCTCTTTTGACATCATCTGGACCGTGGACCAATGGTTTCACCATACGGAACAAGTATTCGAGTCACTCATGAGAAAGCAAAAGACGTGCCAACCAAAAAGTTCGTGTGCCAATCGCTGCTTCATCTTCAAAGGAAATTATATATATATATATATATATATATATATATATATATATATATAATTGCGGTGCGGTTGGGTTGATTGTTAGGTCTGAATACTTGGGATGGGCAGTGTGGTGTGTGGGCGCATCTACGGGCACCGACTACTTGCCCGGCCAACTGCAAGCAACCCTATCGGTCCGCTAAGCTCGCTTTATACCAAAACCGCCACCGAAGGAAAGTGTGCTCGCTTCCTCCTCTACGCTCCCGATTCCTTGTGCGGCATTCGTTCTTCTGGATGCCATTAGGAGACGCGAAGTGAGCGAGCTCCCCGTATCCGAAACCTTAAGCGAGCGGATTAAGAAGAGGAGGGAGAAGAAGAAGCGAAGGGAGCGGACCCGTCTGATGGCGAGAGGTGCCGAAGCCGGCGAGGCTTCGAGGCCGCCGCCCAACATCCCGGCCCTACGGGTGCGGGCGAGGCCGGACCCCTTGCTGATCGTCTGCCGCTGCTTCAGCTTCGTCACCGCCGTCGCCGCCGTCGCCTGTGTCTTCGTGAACGCCCTCTTCGCCGTCCGATCCTTCAGAAATGGATCTGATGTACTCCCCCTCGAACCCTGGCTCGCACTTCCTTCTCTAACATCATCCCTCTCATCTCTGATTCTCCCGCTCTGAGCTCCTTCGGACAGATCTTTGGTGGAATATTTCGATGCTACGCGGTTGCCATCTCCCTCTTCGTGGCTGTCGCTGAGACCGAATGGGGTTTCATCATCAAAATCTGGAGGGTGTGTTTTGATATTTGTTTTTGCTTTCATTTTGAATTCGATTGTTGATTCTTTGTCCAGTTAGGTTTTACAACGCGTATCTCCTTTTGATGACGAACAGATATTGGAGTACTGGGCATGCAGGGGCATGCTGCAGATCTTGTATGTTCTTATACCGTTTATATATTTGCCTTTAGTGTTTGAAGCATCAATGGCAAAGTTAACTTCTTTGATGCTGTGATTAGTGGTTTTGAAATGGGGATTTTCTTCCATTCTAGTGTTGCTGTCATGACAAGAGCTTTCCCGGTTGTCAGTGGAGAACCGAAGTACCTGGTGCTTCTTCAGGAGATCTCCAGCTACTTGCTTCTTGCTTGTGGCTTAACCTATGTGATCTCGGTTGGTCTGCACTCGCATAATTCTTGGCCTTTTCTTCCTTAAATGAAGCATGATCATTGTACCTTCATCGAACAATCCCAAAATTTGAGTGGCACCCGGATGTGTTGCATGCTGTATGGCCATGCCAAATCCATTAGTTGGCATATTTTTGGATCGGTTCATATATCTTATTTTTTATATTCCGCAATATGATATGTGCACACAAACATTCACATAATTCTTGGCCTTTTTTTTCCTTACATGAAGCATGATCATTGTACCTTCATTGAACAATCCCAATATTTGAGTGGCACCTGGATGTGTTGCATGCTGTATGGCCATGTCAAATCCATTAGTTGGCATATTTTTGGATCGGGTCGTATATCTTATTTTTGATATTCCACAAAATGATATGTGCACACAAACATTCACATAATTCTTGGCCTTTTCTTCCTTAAATGAAGCATGATCATTGTACCTTCATCGAACAATCCCAATATTTGAGTGGCACCCGGATGTGTTGCATGCTGTATGGCCATGTCAAATCCATTAGTTGGCATATTTTTGGATCGGTTCATATATCTTATTTTGATATTCCACAAAATGATATGTGCACACAAACATTCACATAATTCTTGACCTTTTCTTCCTTAAATGAAGCATGATCATTGTACCTTCATCGAACAATCCCAATATTTGAGTGGCACCCAGATGTGTTGCATGCTGTATGGCCATGTCAAATCCATTAGTTGGCATATTTTGGATCGGTTCATATATCTTATTTTTTATATTACGCAAAATGATATGTGGGCACAAACATTCACATAATTCTTGGCCTTTTTTCCTTACATGAAGCATGATCATTGTACCTTCATTGAACAATCCCAATATTTGAGTGGCACCTGGATGTGTTGCATGCTGTATGGCCATGTCAAATCCATTAGTTGGCATATTTTTGGATCGGGTCGTATATCTTATTTTTGATATTCCACAAAATGATATGTGCACACAAACATTCACATAATTCTTGGCCTTTTCTTCCTTAAATGAAGCATGATCATTGTACCTTCATCGAACAATCCCAATATTTGAGTGGCACCCGGATGTGTTGCATGCTGTATGGCCATGTCAAATCCATTAGTTGGCATATTTTTGGATCGGTTCATATATCTTATTTTTGATATTCCGCAATATGATATGTGCACACAAACATTCACATAATTCTTGACCTTTTCTTCCTTAAATGAAGCATGATCATTGTACCTTCATCGAACAATCCCAATATTTGAGTGGCACCCGGATGTGTTGCATGCTGTATGGCCATGTCAAATCCATTAGTTGGCATATTTTTGGATCGGTTCATATATCTTATTTTTTATATTCCGCAATATGATATGTGCACACAAACATTCACATAATTCTTGACCTTTTCTTCCTTAAATGAAGCATGATCATTGTACCTTCATCGAACAATCCCAATATTTGAGTGGCACCCAGATGTGTTGCATGCTGTATGGCCATGTCAAATCCATTAGTTGGCATATTTTTGGATCGGTTCATATATCTTATTTTTTATATTACGCAAAATGATATGTGGGCACAAACATTCACATAATTCTTGGCCTTTTTTTCCTTACATGAAGCATGATCATTGTACCTTCATTGAACAATCCCAATATTTGAGTGGCACCTGGATGTGTTGCATGCTGTATGGCCATGTCAAATCCATTAATTGGCATATTTTTGGATCGGGTCGTATATCTTATTTTTGATATTCCACAAAATGATATGTGCACACAAACATTCACATAATTCTTGGCCTTTTCTTCCTTAAATGAAGCATGATCATTGTACCTTCATCGAACAATCCCAATATTTGAGTGGCACCCGGATGTGTTGCATGCTGTATGGCCATGTCCAAATCCATTAGTTGGCATATTTTTGGATCGGTTCATATATCTTATTTTTTATATTCCGCAATATGATATGTGCACACAAACATTCACATAATTCTTGACCTTTTCTTCCTTAAATGAAGCATGATCATTGTACCTTCATCGAACAATCCCAATATTTGAGTGGCACCCGGATGTGTTGCATGCTGTATGGCCATGTCAAATCCATTAGTTGGCATATTTTTGGATCGGTTCATATATCTTATTTTTTATATTCCGCAATATGATATGTGCACACAAACATTCACATAATTCTTGACCTTTTCTTCCTTAAATGAAGCATGATCATTGTACCTTCATCGAACAATCCCAATATTTGAGTGGCACCCGATGTGTTGCATGCTGTATGGCCATGTCAAATCCATTAGTTGGCATATTTTTGGATCGGTTCATATATCTTATTTTTTATATTACGCAAAATGATATGTGGCACAAACATTCACATAATTCTTGGCCTTTTTCTTCCTTACATGAAGCATGATCATTGTACCTTCATCGAACAATCCCAATATTTGAGTGGCACCCTGGATGTGTTGCATGCTGTATGGCCATGTCAAATCCATTAGTTGGCATATTTTTGGATCGGGTCGTATATCTTATTTTTGATATTCCACAATATGATATGTGCACACAAACATTCACATAATTCTTGACCTTTTCTTCCTTAAATGAAGCATGATCATTGTACCTTCATCGAACAATCCCAATATTTGAGTGGCACCCGGATGTGTTGCATGCTGTATGGCCATGTCAAATCCGTTAGTTGGCATATTTTTGGATCGGGTCGTATATCTTATTTTTGATATTCCACAAAATGATATGTGGCACAAACATTCACATAATTCTTGGCCTTTTTCTTCCTTACATGAAGCATGATCATTGTACCTTCATCGAACAATCCCAATATTTGAGTGGCACCCTGGATGTGTTGCATGCTGTATGGCCATGTCAAATCCATTAGTTGGCATATTTTTGGATCGGTTCATATATCTTATTTTTTATATTCCGCAATATGATATGTGCACACAAACATTCACATAATTCTTGACCTTTTCTTCCTTAAATGAAGCATGATCATTGTACCTTCATCGAACAATCCCAATATTTGAGTGGCACCCGGATGTGTTGCATGCTGTATGGCCATGTCAAATCCATTAGTTGGCATATTTTTGGATCGGTTCATATATCTTATTTTTTATATTACGCAAAATGATATGTGGGCACAAACATTCACATAATTCTTGGCCTTTTTTTCCTTACATGAAGCATGATCATTGTACCTTCATTGAACAATCCCAATATTTGAGTGGCACCTGGATGTGTTGCATGCTGTATGGCCATGTCAAATCCATTAATTGGCATATTTTTGGATCGGGTCGTATATCTTATTTTTGATATTCCACAAAATGATATGTGCACACAAACATTCACATAATTCTTGACCTTTTCTTCCTTAAATGAAGCATGATCATTGTCCCTTCATCGAACAATCCCAATATTTGAGTGGCACCCGGATGTGTTGCATGCTGTATGGCCATGTCAAATCCGTTAGTTGGCATATTTTTGGATCGGGTCGTATATCTTATTTTTGATATTCCACAAAATGATATGTGCACACAAACATTCACATAATTCTTGGCCTTTTCTTCCTTAAATGAAGCATGATCATTGTACCTTCATCGAACAATCCCAATATTTGAGTGGCACCCGGATGTGTTGCATGCTGTATGGCCATGTCAAATCCATTAGTTGGCATATTTTTGGATCGGTTCATATATCTTATTTTTGATATTCCACAAAATGATATGTGCACACAAACATTCACATAATTCTTGGCCTTTTCTTCCTTAAATGAAGCATGATCATTTTACCTTCATCGAACAATCCCAATATTTGAGTGGCACCCGGATGTGTTGCATGCTGTATGGCCATGTCAAATCCATTAGTTGGCATATTTTTGGATCGGTTCATATATCTTATTTTTGATATTCCGCAAAATGATACGTGGGAACAAATATTCAGGGTGCATCATGCATTGGTTTCTTGAAGCGATCGCGCCAGCATCAGGAAACAACAAGAGAGCAAGCAGCTAGAGATCTAGAGGTAAGCAGTCTTGGGGAGAAAGCCATTTGGTCATGATAAATGTATTAGATGATGCTGTGTTTTCTGGAATCGAAGATTTATTTGTATGTTAACTGGGTTTGTTGAGAAGGATTGCCCCACTTGACATTCTAATTGTATCAATCATGCTCAATTTGATAGACTGTCCTAACGAATAAGGAAGGTAAAAGAAGAAAACATTTTGTTCTAGATAGTAGTGCCAGAATCTTAAATTGTCAAGTAGACATGTGATAAGAAATTTTGTTGCATTTGTCATTTTTGGAATGCGAAAATTTAACTATCCTGCTGGGGTCATAATTTAAATATTTCATGAGTTAACTCCTATAAAGTAAAATCTTATCCTAGTTTTAGATGTAGAAAAGGATGACATTCGTCATATGTGATAGGAAATTTGGTTGCGTTTGTCATTTTGGAATGCAGAAAATTTAACTATCCTGCTGGGGTCATAATTTTAATATTTCATGAGTTAACACCTATAAAGTAAAGTCTTATCCTAGTTTTCCATCCAGAAAAGGATAACATTTGTCATATGTGAATTTAATTTATTGCATGCAAATAGAAAATTTGTGTAATAAAACTGTCTATCCTAAAGGTGGCAACGAACATGTGTTCTTTCTCAATATTTGTTTTAACACATTGGTATACGTTGTTGAGATGAGGATGGTTTGCCACTATCACAAGAAGCAGTCTTTTTTTTATGTTATTTGCTTTCTAATGGTTTCCAGTCATTGTCTTGTTGGCCTGCGGATATGACTTTGATCATGTTATGTTATGAATTTGATGTGCTATCATCAGTCGGAATGCTTTGACCATTCCAAACAAGTCTTTGACAATATGGCCCCCGACGATGTTTCGTTATTAACAACTGATGTCTAATTTGAATTCACAAGATTGTATATTAATGCTTTTAACTTTGTTTGTGTGCACATAACATTATATCTTTTTGTACTTGAACAAAGGAGTGGTGCATATAACTCTGTCAAACAGCCTGAACAAGAATCCTTGCGAGTGCAGATCAGGAAGTCTCCTGTTCTTGACACCGTCCTTATTTGAACTAAATGATGGGTGTGGAAGAATCCATGTAGCTAATTCCAAACAGTTGACAGTAAGACTATTGTTTTTGGCGCCCTCATCATTGTAGCCTTGATCGTTCCATGTTGGGCACTGGTTTAATGGAAATCTTTATAGTTTATGACTTGTTTTGTTAGTATTGTGATGTCAAGTTTTTCTGTTTTCTGTTCCCTAACCCCAAGTTGTGGGATCATTACAGGAACTGATGCGGCGCAAGGAAGAACTTGAGGCGTTGCTAATCGTGGATAGGACCTGACAGCATGAGGATTCATTGCAGCGAGCAAAAATCTTGAGGTGCATTGCTCTTGCCTGTTGATGCATTTGGCTGATTAGGGGCATCACTATCCTTGAGGTGCATTGCTCTTGCCTGTTGATGCATTTGGCTGATTAGGGGCATCACTATCCTTGAGGTGCATTGCTCTTGCCTGTTGATGCATTTGGCTGATTAGGGGCATCACTATCGCAGTAGAATTGCATCATTAAGCGAACTTGCTCTTTATGTACCATATGCTTTTGATTCTCTAAAAAAAGGAAGCTTGTGATGTTTGACACATCGGAAATATTGTTTCCGTCAGATCTTTTTCCTCGTGTCATGTTTGATTCATGTCGAGCATGTAGTGCATTTCTCTACAGCATACATAAAAATGTTCAGAACATTCTTTTTTTGTAAGCATAAAATCTGTTATATTTTATATGTAATGTGAAAAAAAAAATTATGTTGAGATTGAAATTAAATAACATTAGATCGGATTTATAATGCATATATTTTAATGTCATATGAAAAAGATCTTTGTGTGATATGTAAAGATACTGTCATCCAGATCCGAATATCATAGTAACGTCGATCTGTAAGGAGAATTAGACTTTTTTTTTTCTCTCTTCGTAATAGGATTACTATTATTAATGGTTTAGGAAGATTAAGAGAAAAATCATAATCTCTCAATCGCATTCTCTATGACATACCTTATTTAGTCAAGACATCATCTTGCGAAAGTATAAGGTTTAGGATAAATTATCTAGAGAGTTCCTTTCATCAAAACATCATCTCCTAAAGAATTTTAATATAATATATATATTTTATTAATTATCTATCATCAGAATATAATTAGATTTATTATATATTTTATTTAATTATAAAGGGTTCATAATCTAATAGGAGATTTGCATAGCCTTTCCGATCTGAGGGTAGGACACTGGTAATGAGCTTCCTGTTTCCGTGGGAGACTTGGCTCCTACGTCCGGAGGAAGTCGGAATAAGGTTGGGCGTGAGGATCACGAAGACCTTTGTTCGTGAGCAGCAGCTCAGAAGACTTAAGGTTGGAAAGAGGCTTGGAACTTGTTTGAGGTGAGACACGTCCTTTCTTCGACCTCGAGATCTACTCGTGGCCCCATGCTAATGCTAATGCTAATGCTAATGCAAATGCAAATGCAGGTGATTCCGACCTTAGTTTCCGGGCACGTCTAGAATTAAGGTGATGATGACGACGACCACCTGATTCCCCAAGGCCTTGTCAAATCTAACGACAGCAGTTTCTATGAGTTGTTCCTTTTCCTTAAATCTCAAAGTGGTAATTAGCGGTTGACGTGTTTGACAAGGAAGACTTGGGACTGTTGACCAACAGACTCCCAAGATTGTGAGCGGTTCCCGCCCGATCTGGAAGAAGAAGATATTGTCGGCCAAATCAATGCGCTTGCTTGCACTTTCACATGGGTCCGCCGATCTGATCCGGCGGCAATCCTCGTCTTCTTATGTCTCATTTACATGCCACGGTAAGCAATGCACCAGTCGCAGAGACCTTCCTTCCTCGAACTGGTTTTCTCCTTTTCCTTCTCTTCATTCATGTATCTTTTCTTGGCCTCGGAGATTCCTGTTATATTTCTAGCGCTGGTTGGGACGCACGCTCGTTCGTTACCAATTGTTTGTGGAGATGGGAGAGTAATAACCGATTGATGGGTGTTTGAGGTACGTTCAAGCCTTGTGAATTTGAGATTTGTCGACGACGGAGAAGTTTAGATTCTGAGACTGATGCAAGAAGACAAAAAAAAGTGACTCAGATCACAAAATCTATCCTGATTGATGCCCGAAAGAGGTTAAGATGCCATAACAACGGAGATGAAGTTATCAATCAAACAATAATAAAAAATGATCAGCTAAATTAAAAGACGAGATGATTCTGATTCCAGCAGTATTCATTCGTATATATTTCTGGTGATCTTTCTTTTGGGGGATTGATGACGATCAAAAGAAAGATCAAAGATGATTGATGACGATCAAAATCTTCCCATCAGAAAAGAAAATAAACACTCTACTCGATGCCTTCCTTGTCCGAACCCAAAATTAAGCAAAAGAGAACCGAGGAGGAGTCAAACACGACCTCACCTGCAAAATTCCACCTCTCTATGTTATCATGTACTCATCCCCGTATGCCGGCCGCCGGTGTCTTCCACCTAAAGGAGACCTCACTTCAAATTACTTCGTTTCCAGCTATGCCCATCCGATTTGCCGATCTTCCTCGGAGCTATCTCCGGCAGCGATCGACGGGGCTCGGGTAGAGCTAACCAGCTGAACAGGGCTCTGTGGAGAACCAGAAGGCGAAACGCTCTGCTGTGGACGACTGATGCATTGCTGCTGAAGCCGGACGCATGATGAGCCTCCCACCGCACCCGGTGGACTCGCCATGGCTGAAGAAGCATTAGGTAGCTTTCCAGCGTGCAATCGATATTTCTGAAATAGCAGGAGCAGAACGTCGGAAAACGCCATCTCACGACAAGGATTAGGATTAGGAAGCAGTAAGGTAGGTAATCCACGAGGAGAAGGAGGAGGAGGAGGAGGAACTGGGAAGCCACCTGCAGATGGCTTTTCACCTCATCGTTTGTGAGCCCCTCCACCTTCATCACTTCCCGTATCTGCCTGGGAGTAGCCACTGCATCAACGAACACGACACTCGGATCCAAGCCAAAGAATAGTGTATTCCGGGAGTAAGTAGAACATGGATCGACACCAGCAAAGAGAAAAAGGGGACAATTCTGCAAAAGCCACTCGCCTTGGGCACCGCCGAGCTGTTGGATGGCGATCGTGAACCGCCGATGCAGCTCCTGCGACCAACACCTCCTCGCCTTCCTCGACGGCTGATGCTGGGACTGGAAGCCAAGGTGGCCGCACACCGTCGCTGGAGCTGGAGACGACTCCGGTGCTCTGCCGACGCTTTTGGGGCCGCGACCGCAGCCACGGCGGTCGGGCAACGCGGCGGCAGGCTTCTTCTCCTCGGAGCTCGCAGAAACCGTCAACAGCGCTTCAAACGGTAAGAAAGCGCCGTCGCCGCCGGGGCTCTTGCATTCCAAGAACAAGTTCTCCTTCCCTTGCCTGCGTCCGTCCTGTCGCGACCAGAAGCGGAAGATCCATGTAAGCAAAAAAATCTCACGAAAAGTTCCTCTTTTTTACCGCAGATCATCACCTCGTGATGCTCGTGACTGATGTCGTTCTCGCCGTAGTTATCGCTCCAGAGCTGGGCGGAGCTCATCCAGTTCATCTTGTCGTCTACTTTTACCTCTCCATCCTCCTCGACTCTACTCTCTACGGGTAACAACTCCTGGAGAACACGCCCGAAACACCCGCCGCCGCATCGCTCCGTCTCCTTCTTCAATCCGTCGATCACTGCGACCGGAATTCTCAGAACCGCAAGAAAACGAATCCAATGGAAAGAAAGGGAAAAGGAGGCATCCAACGGACCCTCGCCGAGGAGATGCATGCAGAGAGGGAGCTCGCGCTGGAAAGCTTCGATCTTGCGCTTCTCCTCCTCCAAGATCTTGATGGACTCCACCAGCCTAGCCGCCCTGCCGCCGCTCTCCGTCGCCGCATCCTTCACGAAGCCTCCGATGGTCCGCATGGCGCAGAGCTGCAACGCCAACCCCACCTCCGAGCCCATCGCCGCTGGCTCTATCATCCCTTAACGGAGGAGAAGAAAAGGGTGCGGAGCGGAGAGGAATCGTCCGGTTCGAGGGAATCGCGGAAGAGGGGACAAAACGAACCGGAGGATATCCACGATGTCGAGTTCGAGCGGTCGCATAAGTCACGCGCTTCTCCATCCAAATCGCCGGACTTGGAATCTTCGTGCGACCTTTTTATTTATTTATTTCTATGTTATTTTCTCGTTATGTTTTTTTTTATGTAATGA